>VWZS01000116.1:373148-436336 GCA_013397075.1 Rhabdornis inornatus
TGGTTAGGCTGCAGAGAACTGCCTGGCTGCTAGTGGTGCCTGAGTATGGTAGGCATTACACAAGTGTACACTAAGGGGTGCAGTCTGTGCCACAAAGAGGCTTACAGTCCAAGTATACAAATGTGGAGACAGAAGGAGAGGCTGCAGACTACACAATACCTTAGGTAATGCACTAAAGCTGGGGTTGAACCCCAAAGCACTCACCCAGTCCACAGACCTTCCTTGCTGTATGCTTTCATTTTAATAAAAGTCACTGGAAGGAAAATGAGTAATTGTTTGGTTATTTTTCATTACCACTTTCCATTCATTCCTAGGGAGTTGTTCTCATGTAATCTGTGTGATATCAATAGGACATCTAGACTAACCCTGTTGCATCAAATGGTATCACTAAGATAAAGAGCAAAGTTTCTCCCGATGTCTTCATTTTCTACCTTACTACAGTTGCTTTTTGCTGTACCATGTAAGGCAAGGAAATTTTTCAGGCTTTTCTAATGACAGAATCTGTCCCAGGTCTTTGCACTGATGTTTATTATTTTGTCTTTGCAGCACATGATTGCAGATACTGTTCGGTCATTGAGACATTGCAGAAATAACCAGTTTGGTGAGTAGACAAAATTTCCTACTTATTTTGCCTTTGTACATCCTTGAGGGTTTGTTGAGTTTTTGGTTTGTGGGTTGTTTTTTTTTCCTGTTTTCTTTCCAGTTGCTCAGGTTTACTTTATGTGGGCAGAATGTGGTCAAAAACTATTTAACTAATGGACAAGAGAGGGCATAATTTTGGGAAGATCACCATAGCAAAAACCACAGTTGGAGGAAGCTTTAGTTTACAAAATGTTTCTAGGAACAGCTTCCCAAATGGCACTCATCCCCACAGCTTTTCACTCAGCTCTTCACCAAGAGAAACTGTTTGCTTATCTGGGGTTCTTAAGGACATTGCACAAAACTGTAGAGGTCTTGAAGGTATGAAGAACCTGTGGGTTTTGTGAAAGAGGTTGAGGAGGAAGAAATGACAGGGTTGTTTACTAGGGGTAGCTGTGCCTGCTTTAGACACTGGAGGATCAATGCTGAAGGCAATGATTGCGAGTGCCTCAGCTGCACAGAGGACTTTCTTTGTTTGCTTTTTTAAAATATTTTTTTTGTTTCCGCCTTATTAGCCACTAGAGAATCCAGCCCTAAGGGACCATGCCAGAAAACTTCAGCTCTCTTTGTTCTGCTGCTAACAGAGGAGAAACCTTGCTTTTCTCCTCCTCTGTGTTCTTATACTCTGCAGAGATGTTAAATACAGGAAGGGGACACAAGAAGTACTTTAGGAAGCAGTTAGTTTTTAAGCCAAACCCACTAAACATGTCATTTATTGAGGCCACTAAAACCTCTTTTTCAAAGAGAACTTCAGAACTGTGCTGCAGCCTTGGGGAAATAGAGTTGAATAATATCTTTTTTCAACTGACTTTTCAGCAGCTGTCAACAAAAAGACTCCAACAAAAAGAATAATAATCATAATTTTAATTATAAATACAGGCACCTTGGAGAATAATAGGTACTTCTAAGAGTTGTGTTAAACATTTGCTCTATGGAATTGCCACATGTATATACAGTATTACTTTTAAACAAAGGCTGCTCAGTATTATGGTTCTTGAATAATTTTTCTAAATATATATATATATATAAATATATATATAATATATATAAATGTATGTAAGAGAGCAAGAGGGGGGAACTAGCAAGATGGGCCTTCTTTGAATTCAGGCACTGAAGGAAATATTGATTAATCCAGTCCATGCCTCTGTAAATTAAAATGTCTCCTATTTGGCATTATGAAAAGTAACATTGGTTCTTTCAGTGATGTGAAGATTTTTTGCACTTTCCCTACACATCTTTCATCTCGTTTTTGCCTTTTTTATTTTTCCAAGTGATTTTGTAAGTCTTGCAGCATAAATACAAGGTTAATACCTGAGATTTATCATATAATCTGGTAGTTTGAAGTAGGCAATTGTTATTTTATTTTAGCACAGACTTCATTTATTGTGAAGCTGGCATTTAAAAAGCAGCTTATACAGACATCCCTGTAGGCAGGTTTTTTTTTTTCCCTGAAATTCGTTTAGGCATGAAATGAATTCGCTGAATATTTATTGAGACTTTATGGACAGTTTCCTTTTCTAGTGGGCTTATTTTGCTCTCAGGAATGTGAATCTTTCTACTGCATCAATTCCCAGACTGGCTTAAGAGCAGCAGGCATCTCACTGTAGGAAGGAATTCAAACAAAACTTAGCAGAGAATATTATTATTGTTTATGAACTGTATCANTTTACAAAATGTTTCTAGGAACAGCTTCCCAAATGGCACTCATCCCCACAGCTTTTCACTCAGCTCTTCACCAAGAGAAACTGTTTGCTTATCTGGGGTTCTTAAGGACATTGCACAAAACTGTAGAGGTCTTGAAGGTATGAAGAACCTGTGGGTTTTGTGAAAGAGGTTGAGGAGGAAGAAATGACAGGGTTGTTTACTAGGGGTAGCTGTGCCTGCTTTAGACACTGGAGGATCAATGCTGAAGGCAATGATTGCGAGTGCCTCAGCTGCACAGAGGACTTTCTTTGTTTGCTTTTTTAAAATATTTTTTTTGTTTCCGCCTTATTAGCCACTAGAGAATCCAGCCCTAAGGGACCATGCCAGAAAACTTCAGCTCTCTTTGTTCTGCTGCTAACAGAGGAGAAACCTTGCTTTTCTCCTCCTCTGTGTTCTTATACTCTGCAGAGATGTTAAATACAGGAAGGGGACACAAGAAGTACTTTAGGAAGCAGTTAGTTTTTAAGCCAAACCCACTAAACATGTCATTTATTGAGGCCACTAAAACCTCTTTTTCAAAGAGAACTTCAGAACTGTGCTGCAGCCTTGGGGAAATAGAGTTGAATAATATCTTTTTTCAACTGACTTTTCAGCAGCTGTCAACAAAAAGACTCCAACAAAAAGAATAATAATCATAATTTTAATTATAAATACAGGCACCTTGGAGAATAATAGGTACTTCTAAGAGTTGTGTTAAACATTTGCTCTATGGAATTGCCACATGTATATACAGTATTACTTTTAAACAAAGGCTGCTCAGTATTATGGTTCTTGAATAATTTTTCTAAATATATATATATATANGTTTAGGCATGAAATGAATTCGCTGAATATTTATTGAGACTTTATGGACAGTTTCCTTTTCTAGTGGGCTTATTTTGCTCTCAGGAATGTGAATCTTTCTACTGCATCAATTCCCAGACTGGCTTAAGAGCAGCAGGCATCTCACTGTAGGAAGGAATTCAAACAAAACTTAGCAGAGAATATTATTATTGTTTATGAACTGTATCACGTGTATTAAGCTTGCAGGCCAAAGTGTTTCTGGATTAGAAACTGGTTAGGTTCCAAGTAAAAGTATTTAATGGAAATAACATTTATATCCTAAATCCTGAAAACAAATAGCATTTCCAAAGTGAGGCAAAGCAGCCTGAGAAGTAACATAATTCAAGTTTTGTCATTTGAGGTGTTAATGAGAAATACAAATGTTTTCCACTATGTTCAGCACAGCTGCTGAACAGGATCTGAGGGAATAGGATCCCTCAGAACAAAAAGGTCAGCTCTGTATCCTGACACAAATTTATCACATTATCCTGTTCTCTCCAACATTGCTCAAGTTAGATGGCTGCTCTGCAAGAGTTCTTTAAAAAGCTGCCCAGGAGCCCCATTAGCAGCAACATGCAGGACTTGCTGCATCCACATCTCGTGTTGCCCACACAGCATCATAGGGATGTCTTCAGAAACAAGTGGGATTGGTGATTCCTGGAAACTTTCTCATATAGCTGGACAGTGTGGAGAAAAGGATGATAATGAAACAAAGGAGAGGGAAGAAGTGTGTGAGTTAAGCTGATAGGTTCAGGGAATTTTGAAGGGTTTTCTTTTTCAATTTATGGTAATATTATTAAAAATTCCTTGAGGACACAGACATGAATGGAGCCTTCCAACCTTTGCTTGTCTGCCAGAAGTCAGCAATGTTGCTTTCTCTGCCTGTCTTGATGGATCTTGGGCTTGGCTTTCTTTTTTCTGTCTCTGCTAGTACCAGCCATGCTAGAGGGTTTCACAGGCAGTGAGTTCCCATGAGCCCATTTTGAGCATAAAGCTTGTAGCAGAGAACAACTGCTATTCAGGCCACCCTTCAGTTTGTCTGTTACACAGCTAATTCCTCTTGCTGAGTAAACTCCCATGAAATGAGAGCATGACTTTTGTCTCTGTTACTACATCAGAAATCAAAAGCCTAACAGATCAAAACACAGCAGCCTGTCAGAGCAGCTTTGAAGAGCTTTCGTATCCATCTGCTGTGCTGTCACCTTTCCCCAGCTCTGAAGAAAATCATCCAGGGCCTGCTGTCTTGTGGACTGTGTTAAAAATTTTAAAAAGTTGCAGCCTGGGTTGCCCACCCCTGCTTAAGGTCCCATTGTGCTGCCAGAGCAGAACAAAGGAAACCTTGAACCACCCTTACAAGGGATGGACTGCCTGTACTGCCAGCAGAACTAAATCTTCCTCTTAGGAAGAGTCAGCTTCTTGCCATCCTCATGTCCCCTTCCTTTATGCATGCTGGCTGCCCAGAATTGCCTATTTCTTTTTTCTTCTCTCCTTTTCTCTATCTAGCTGTTACCTCATGCATTGCACTTAAACAGCAAGTCCTTTAGATTACTGGCTGTCTTTCCTGTGGCTGTGTAGCACCTGACAGGTGGCACAGCAGTGACTTTGTGACAAAGGACAGAGAAGCAGCAGGCAAGGCACAGCTTTCTGATCCATCCCCTTTCTCCTGTCTTGCAGGCAATGAAGTTCCTTCGAAAGAGCATCATGAGCTGAAGCCATATGTCCATCACCTGCATGTCATCGACAACCAGCAAGCTCTGTTTGAGCTCTCCCACAGGATAGAGCCGCGAGTGTGAGCGTACACAGCTTCGTATAACCTTGTAACTGCAGCACTTTGAATTAAGTGAATGTTGATGCCAAGCATGTTGCTTCCCTATATGAGAACGGTTTACTGAGTTTTATCAGTAGCTCACACTACATGTGCAGGAAAATCAGGCAAGAGCCAGCAAAGCAGCCGCTCACGGAGTTGCAGGGCAAGGTTGGTGCCATTCCCACTGGTCTCTGGGCAACCTGAGGGAGTGGAGCAGTGTCCTCTGAGCTCAGGAGCTTGGTTTCTGTGAAAATATTGTTTGGTCCAGTGTAGCTTTCAATGCAGATTCTGCCAGTATTAGAAAGAAAGGAATCATCATGTCACAGCAGCAAAACATTTCAGCAACATGCCGCAAGGGGATGGATTCCCAGTTCACCACAGTATGTACCTCACTAATTCAAGGCTGCCAAAAGTATTGTTGCCAAAAATAATGTGCAATCTGTGCAGCTCCCATGAGTCCACTGGAGCATAGTATTTGAGATGTGTGAGCAACCTATAACAGGAACATAACAAGGCAGTGCAACCAGATGAAACTCAAGAGTCTGTGGTGATGTGGAGGTCAGCAGTAAACAGTTCAGCCTGTTATGACTCCTTTAAGAATATGCTTTATAAAACATGCTGTAAGAGCCAATCCACTTCTGTCACAATTTATGGACACAATTGTTTGTATACTGAAAACATGTTATTTTCTTCCTTTTCAGTTATCTCAGATTTAGCACTGGCTCCTGCAGTTAATGTGTTATAAATTATTGTAGCAGGAGATTTATTTTCTGCTTGGATTACAGCCTGTTTGGTATCTATTCATAGGCAAATACCTAGATCCATCTACATTTCTAATTCCCCCCACTGGAAATAACATTTCAGTAAGTATAACTTCACCTAACTTGCACATGCTTCTAGTTTTTGAAGAACAGAAAGGTGCTCCTCACAGGACACCAGTGTAATTACCTGCATACACACCAGGCTCTCAGCATCAAGGTCCCTTTACTGCTTTTGTCCCTTTCATAGCTCTCCCCATGACAATTCTTATGTAGCTAAAAGTACTGCATCTAGCCCTGAGCTGAGGCAGCATTTCTAGTGTCACGTCTACAGCTGACCTGCATCTCAAGCACCACCATCACCTGGTTTCCAGTGCTAAGAAGTTGCCCTGAGATGATCCAGTGGATGCCACAGGCGATGTGCAGGGTGCTCTCTGGCATGTGTTTGTGCACTGACTCACGGTGACAGTCCCTTTACAGAGCAGGGAGGATACATTGCATTGCTTGCCCATCTCTGTTCTATGATTTTCCACATCAGGAAGACTTCCAAGAAAATTCTCTTTACTAAAATGTGGGAATACTGAAATAGCATGCTATTCATTGTTATCTCTGGTTTAAAGGGATTAAAAAAAAAAGCAGCTTTAACAAGTAGTCTGTGGGGGAATCTGTAGAATGCATTCAGTTTTCTCATCTGTGAAATATTGTATAGATCTATTGTAAAGGAAACAGATGTTTCAGAAATGTATTTGCTTGTACTTTGTTATTATCAAATATTATATGATTTTTTTTAAGAAAAAAAAATTCTTTTTACCCAGTAAAAAGAAAAAAAAAAATAAACTCTTGCTGGCCATGGAGTAAAAATTTCCTATGTTCTTCTGTAGATGTGACTGCACATATTGTAAATAACTCTTTTGTGCAAACAGACCAAAACTGTTCAAATGAAGATACTAGCTGTGGTGGGCTCCTTTTTGCAGTGTAAGAACAAAAACCAGATACAATTTGTTGCTTGCATTTTTGCAGTTCTTCCTAGGGCTACAGTACTTGGAAAATCCAGTCTAGCTGCCTTACCTGGATGCTTTCCTGGGTTTTGAGCTCCCTCTTGTGAATTTTTTTTTTTTTTTTACTGTGGCATTATTTTTAGGAGCCTGTATGTAGACCAGCCTGCATGCTTCAGCTTGTGTGGTGTAACACTCTAGTCCACAAAGTAGTTCTGGAAATCTGTGGGAGAGGGAGCATTCAAAGGTATTCAGGGTGAGAAGGTGGGGCTGTTTCTCAGTTCACTGCATTTGGCTCTGTGATAGTTTTGGTAGCTACCGTGGATGAAGCAGCAGCTGTGTTGGAGAAGAATAAAAGACAAGGAAATGAAAGAAGGGAAAGGGGAAAAAAAAAAAAGAAGAAAGATGACTCTGTACTGAGGCTTTGATCTGGAAGCCTGATAGACCTACCTGGAACACTTCTCACTCTGGCAACTCAAAATGAAGTAAAGGGATGGGTTAACTCATACCAATAGGCTTTTTGCCAGCTGAGGTGTTGGCTCTCTGCACCGCTGTAATTTCACAGTAAATCTGATGTTTTCTACCACTTGCAACTGGCATAAAATCAGTCTGAAGGCACACAGCCAGCATTAACCTTGTTATCTGTGCTGTGACTAATTAAACACTAGTCAGAGCTTTACAAACCAGTTTTTATAGTGACCTGTATAACTTGGATTTAAGTTTCAGGTGTGGGGGTCCAACATGGCTGCATCAATTTAATGTTAAGAATTGGGCCTTAGAACTGTTGTTATAAAGGAAAAGTAAATAGCCCAAACCTGTAGCTAATATGTCTACTTACATAAAGGCCCTTCTATGTCTTCATTCCACAGGTAGAATATTGCAGAGCTTTGTTGCAGACTGGCAAGCAGTTTGAAGATGTGGAAGTTAGGAGAAGAACTAGAAGTAATCCCTGTATTAGGGAAAGGCAACACTATACAGCCTCTGCCAGGGTCCAGCACTGGTGATATTTTGTGATTTTTTTACATCCTTCAGTACTGCAATTAGGTTACATGGTATAAAATCTATAAATCTTGTAAATTCCATTTATCACAATCACATCTGGGGTTAAATGCTCTGCATACTCTTTTTGTTTTAGTACCTAAGAGTAATTAGACAGAACAAAGGAAAGAGCTGTGTCACTTTATACCTCTTTGATGTGAGATTTTGTGGCAACAAATTTAGATGTTTCTCTAACACAGCTTTTTGATTCCAACATCATCTTGAATAGCAATAAATTTCATTTGCATAGCAGTGGCAAAAGAAAGGGTGTTATCAGAAATAAGACCTGTGCTACTGTAAAATTACAAAGAAAGATGTAAATACTAAACATTTTAGTAGAGTAATATTTATTTGCATAGCCTATTATTTATTGTCATCTTATACACTGTTAAACACTGGGATGAAGTCAATGAGCTGAGGTAAGAACACCTGCCTGTTCTCTCTTGAGTGCCATAATGGCATCAGTTTGCATTAAGAGTAATAAAATAGAACCCCCCCAAATAAAGGTATTTACCTAACTTCTCAGGGACTACAGCTAGTAGTTATCCACCATCATGAGACCTGGTATGTATGAAATAATCTGATTTACCAGAATCAATGTTGCCAATGTTTTCCTTTGCATATTTCATGCTTGTTTGCCTCTGTACATATTATTGTGTCGTGTATTTATGAGAGCTAGTAAGCAATAATTTATATGTCAAAATGGCCAAGCAATACAAGGTTAAAACTTGTAGAAGCAACTGTTATGTTTATCTTGCATTTTCCAGTGTTTTTTAATATTGCTTTTCAAAATATAAAATATACCTTAATGAAGTCTGGGCTCTGTGCCTTTCTGCCTACCACACATACTTATTGTTTCTATGTGGAATATTTTACTTCCAGTCATTCAGTTCCACAGACCCTCACTGCATATGTGAGATGGATGCAGACTCACACAGAGGCTCAGGAGCCTGACCCCTTTCAGAGCTGCTCATTTGTCTCTGGTCAGTGGGACTTGCTGGTACCAATGTTTCAAAGCAGGAATGATGTTAATGGGGCCTCAGCTGTGCCCTGTCATCACAGCACAGCCAAAGAGGGGCCTCGAGCGACCATGAGAAGTCCCTGTGGGAGAGGAGAGGAGTAAATCTATCTTCATATCCCCTGGAGTCTGCTTATTGGCACTTGATCCTCTTACTGAGGACAGCAAATGCTTTCCCCTGTCATCAATCATCCCTGATGGTGCTGTTTCCTCTCCTTCCTCTGGGCTGGTCTGCAGCAGGAAGGCAGAGCTCAGGATGGGCTGCAAGTGCACTGTAAAGCAGCTGAGGCTTGCCCTGTCCTTCCTTCCTTTCCACTTGCAAACCCTGGGAACCAGCAAGCCAAACCTGGCTATTTCAAGCAGAAAAAACACTTGGTACTTACAACATGATGTCTGTTCTGAGTGCTTTACAAATAGGCAGTACTTAATCCTCTGAGTGCCTCCACCTTAAGTAGTCTTTAGCAGACACACTTTTAAGGTCAGGCTTGTGTTAGTACACAGGGTGAATTCTAACCGTAATATTTAAAACAAGCCGAATTGTTGACACTGCTCTGTAATGATGTTTAAAGATACATGACAGACAGACATACTTTTCCAGATCCAGATGCATAATCTGAAGAATCTATGGTCTCAGTGGTTTATCACTGTCCCTTCATTGGATATCACTGCTCTCCATGGCATAGCCCAGCAGACTGGGAGAGAGCCTGTTGCAGTTATTAAGCCATTGCTACATGCAGCTGACTTTGCAGAAAGGGCTCTCCTTCCCTCCACTGCCCTTGCTGGGAGACTTTCACAAGAAGAGTGATGATTTGTAAATGGCAGAGTGTGGAGCTGAGGACAGCTGCCTTACAGCTCCAGTTGTGCCAGAAGAGCCAGAGAAGAGGCTGTTGGGCTGTGGATGTTGTCCCTTGAGACCATCTTGCTAAACTGTTCAAATAAGAGCTCTTCTATCCCTCTCCAACAAAAAGAGCTTGAGTGGCGGAGGCCTGCAATTTAAGCTGCTCAAGGGACTCTGGGAATTTTAATCTGAAGTGATTAGAGGGGTCTGTGATGAGCCATTCCTACAGGAGCTGTGTGACCCCAGAGGCAGCAGGTGGGGGCAGTTTGCTCAGGGCCAGCACAGCCCTCCATGAAAAGCGCAGCCCTGATCTGCATGGGGACAATTGCTCTGCCCCAGGTAGAGATTATTTCCTCTTCTCAGCAGGAAAAAAAATGCTTAACCTGAAAACCAAACCTCCCAAATATTTACTGTATTTCACGTTGCAGCAGACTTTCATGCCACCCAGAGCCTCTGCCCTGGAGTCCTGCTGTCTTCTGCCATGGGGTGGCAACTGCGATGCAACAGCAAAACTCAAAGAAGGGAAGTCTTCCACTCCTACAATGTCCACCATTTCACACTGAAGACTTGTGGGATGGCACCTTACACTCACGGGTACAATTATACTGTGAAATGCTTGTAGTTGTATCAGAGTTAATAGAATTGAGCAGTGTGTTGAGGTCTGGAGGACTGAGGAGGCCTGCAAAGGTGGGCTAAACAAGCAGTTGTTGAAAAGAATGTGCTCTCCTGCATTCCCTCTGGTCTGGAGGAAGGTCTGCTGATGGCCCTGAGATTAACTCAGGTGGTTAGAGCATGGTGCTAACAATGCTAAGGTTGTGGGTTTGATCCCAGTAGGGGCCATTCACTTAAGAGTTAAATTTTGGTCATCCTTCTGGGTCCCTTCTAACTCAGAATGTTCTGTCATTTCATAACACCCTTGAGCAGCATCTGCCTCAGAGCCTTTAAAAGTAAGGACAGTGATACAGTCTTCGTAATTTTAATTTCCACTGCCCATTGCAGTGGTAAGCAGTTGCAGCTGGTGGTCTCCCCAGGAGATTTGTACTACCACTTACTTGCAGAGATGCAAATCCATGCATTTAGGGGACTGTCTGGACTTCAGCATGGCTTTTTCATCTTATGATGTTTCTTATGCCAGGGAGGGAAAGTGGCATTGTCAGGAAAATCCACAAACGCCAGACGTTTATGTCCAAAAAAGAGACAGAGGAGTCCTGCGACTTTATTCAAATAAAGGGAGAGAGTTCACTGGAGCACAGACTCTTGGGGTTTTGGAGGGTGCAGCCTCCTTTTATTCCAAACTCCCAGCCACAAGTTACCCTCTTCCTTTCCCCATTGCTGAGGTACCAGGAAGGTACAGCCTTCCCTAACCACCTACCATATATCCCCCCTTGAATCTACTATTTTACCCTTAAGCTCAGAAACTCAGGTTTGTGCAGACTCTTGCCTGTTTCACGAGCCAAGCTGTCTGGGCTCTGCAACAAACCTACAGCCCGAAGTTAGTAGAAACATTAAGACTGGTTTCAAAGATCTGGAAAGCCTTGGAAAACTTCCTTTACCCTGAACAGTGCTGCTGACCTTTTCCAGGTTCGATTTCCGCAGGGAAAATCTCGGGGTAGAGGCAAATAAAGAAAAACACAACCATCCTAGAGAAACCACGAAGCTAAAGCTCAGGGAAAAACTCATTTTAGGGTTAGGAAAGAGAAGAGCCATTTGGGAGGTCACCCAAATGCAGCAAATGAGAAGGAAGCTCTTCCTTTTTTATTCTCTGCATGGGTCTGATTGACTGCTCCGGGATTTTTGGCTGGTGAAGTTGTTATTTTGCAGGGAGAGGTGGATAATGCTGGGCTTGCTTGTAAGCAGGGCTGATTCCTAATAAGAGGTCTGTTGTGGGCTGCCTTTAGTGCTCTTTACTGTCCTAGTGCCACTAGTTCCTATGCCTAAGGTTTCACCTTTCATCTCTGTGGTAAGAACTCAGAGTAGACCTGGGGGTGTTAAGGTATAGTGAATCAACATAGTGGAGAATAAAATTTGATTGGAAAATCAAACTTTACCCTTTTTAGTGGAAAACGTGGCTCAACTGTATAAGTTTATAGAAGTATATAAGTAAGACGTGAAGATGCCTTTAAGCAGAATCAGATGAGCTAAATCACACTGAAGGACAGTAACTGGGTGGGCAGCCAGCCTCGAGTAGATGGGTCTTAAAAGATGGTTTGTGCAAAGAGATGCACTGTAAATTTCTTGGTCTTTCAAACAGATTTTCTTGCAGAAAGTTGTCAGGGCTTCTAAAACTTGCAGCTTTTTGTTCTGTTCTCCTGCTGTTGCTAACACCAATTCAAGTCCTTTCCTGTCTGCAGCAGAGAAAGGGCTGGTTCAGAGTGACTGCTAGTGCTCCAGATAAGGGGATAAAGAAAAATAAAGGAAAGGAAAAGCCTGCTGTTGTCCAAGTTGAGTGTGGGGCTGCCTCTGTAGGAAATGAGTTAGATGGGAGTACTACTTAGCAGGGGAAAATGGCACTGGCAGAACTTGTCTATTTAACCTAAGTGGTGAAGTGTCCCTTGAGAGAGGTACTGCCAGCCGTGACAGATGGCTTGGAAGCAAAGAGCTGTGGATTGCTGGAAGGGAATTCACTAGCACATCACTAGGGATGTTTCAGACCTAGCGATGGTGAGGATCAAGTCCCAGATCAAGCACGTCGTTGGTAAGTTATGGAGGCTCCTGACAAATGTTTGTGAGAGCTCTCTATAATGCTAGTCAGAGGTTTTGTTGCTTCACGAGCAATGAAGCTGTCACTGTGGTCATTGTGGGCTTGCCCCCAGCCATGGGTGGCTGCTGGTGGGGGTGACTGTGGTACACTCAAGTGTCTGCTGAGAAAGTCAGCTCAGCAGCTCCAGGTGACAATTCTTAGGCCATAAAGCCCTCAAAAGTTTGAAGTCTTCAAGTTATGCCAAGCAGCTTGGTAAAACCTTCATCAAAACAAACCCAGCTGCTGTCATAAGTCTGTCTCCCTCTCATTCAGAAACTGTGTGACATCAAGTTGAACTTTTATTGATTTCCACTGGGTTTTAAAAGCCCAGGATACCCAAATGTCTGCTGTCAGACTGAGTCTCTGGCTACACTACAAAACAGCATATGGTCTCTCTATCCAATCTGAAATACTTTAAAGTAGCAAATAACCCTGAACTGCTAGATCTGCTACTGATGCTGGGCTTCACCAAAGGTGAATCCCTCTCATCATGGTGCAGTGCCAGAAGAGGACCAGGCAGAACTGTTGGGTGCCCTGTCACACTCACAGTGATGAAAATCGTTGTAGCTGACACGAGCTGCCAGCGTTGAACTTGGCTCAAGGCTACAGCTATGTGATCCAGCTTCAGGGCACTTTGTTGGTTGGAGGCCACTTTTTAAGTCCAAATAAGTGATGATGTGATAGTAGGAACTAGGAGAGAGACAAAAGACAGGGTCTAGAAGGAACTGAACAAGTCCAGTGCAGCAGAGGTAGGTAGAACAGGAGAGTACTGTTAAGGGAAAATAACATGCAAATCTGAAGAAAACTCACACATGTCTGAAATTCATTTAGACCCTTATTTGCTGCTTAGTTGATGAGGTTTACCTAATTTTAAGTGAGTTAATTCACTTTTATTTTATATTGGAGTTTCTGCTGGAGCGTATAACGTAGTTTAGTCAATCAAATTTAATTCCGTGTATTTTGCAAACTTGATTGATTCCTCAGAGCAATTTGAGTGACTCCAGGGAACCTGGTCCAGCTTTGTACAAATGCAAATGAGGAAAGACTTCAGCTAAATGTTCAGGTTTTCAGAGGATGTTGAGAGCTCATAGTGTGTTGAGTGGTATAATTTCCCAGAAATAACCAGGCAAGAAACTACTGGAGCCATGTGTAACTGTAAGACAGACAGGGTTCTTATTGGAGGCATCTCTGCAAAGAGTACATCAGCATCCTGACCAAGGAAAGAGTTTGGTTGACTTGTGGTTGGCTGGTGTCAGCCAGAAAAAAGTTTTCTTGCAGTTAAGCCGCTTTTAACAGTATCTTCCCTTTCAAAAACTCAGAATACCATTGACATCTAGTGGTGAAATCCTGCGCCCAGTGTCAGTTTATTGTATCAAAACTGCTGGCATGACCTTGAGGGACTGCAGGACATAATGCAGCAGTGAGAGCCTCCTCTGTCATCTGTGTGGTCCACTGACCCCATTTTATTAGATTTGTTGACTCAGATTCCCATTAAAGTGGACTGATGGGGTTATCTGTTCAGCTTTTTTCGTGCATGTTCTACCCTGGATTTAACTTTCAGGCTTTATGATGAGAGTGCACATTCAATTAGGACAGACGCTAATGGGAATAAAGACTGCTGCCTTCTCATCTGTCAGTAGTCCCTGGAGTCAGCATCTTGTCCAAAGCTATTGGCTGTAGTTAGAGCATTTGGTCTGGGGCAGCTTCTCCAAACATGCTGCAAAGTTGTCTGAGCGTGTTTGACAAAAGCAAGCAAATCCCCAGCCTGCTGGGTTGATGGCGTGAGGCTGAATTCACTGTTTAGCCAAAGGATGGGTTTTGTGAGCCCAAGGAGCAGATTGTCTTCTGAAGGTGCTGTTGTACAGGTGCTCCTGGAAGGCTGGTGATAGTGTGTGGCTCTGTTCTCCATATCAGTGGTACCCCCAGGAGCACAGCTGCTGATGCTATATGGTGTCATAGGGAAGCTGCAAATAGACAAGACAGGAGCACTTTGTAGTCATATACAAGGCAAGCCTCCTCTGCAGAGTAAACCTCATATTTCAGCTAGACATGCAGCATGGGTATTTGTGCTTTACCCTACTACCGATGCAGCTAATGAGTGCAGCTCACTGGGGGTTTCCCCAGACTTGCTGTGACATTGCAACTATGGTGTACTGGTTTAGGGCAAATTTGGGGGGAAACCTCGAGAAGGAGCCCCCAGAAAGCAAACCCCCACGACTCCTCCCCCCACCACCGGGTTCAGGAAGAATTTTCTTGGAGAGAAGTGGAAAAAAACCTGTTTATTTAACAAGGAAAACACTCCCCAGCACACACAAAAAAGAAAACTGAACAACACCAGATGAAAAAAAAACAAAACTCCTTCACCGCTCTGAAAGGATGACAAACTCAGGAAGTCTCTCCTGCAAGTGGTCGCCCAGTTATCGGTCTCCGGCGCTGGGGATGGCTGCTGCTGATCACAAAATGCAGACTGCCGGTGTTTCGTGGTGTTTCCCAGGTCCCCATCCGGAACAGGTTCAGATGGTATAATTTTACTTAGGCAAAAGCAAAAAGTAGAAGCAAGCAAAGCAAGCAAGCAAAGCCAGCAAGCAAAAGCAAAGCAAGCAAGCCTTTTTCTAAACACAGACCGTGGGGGAGGTGAGCCGGCCGATAACAAGACAAAACAAACTCTCACCCTCAGAGCCAGTCCCGAAAGCACAGAACACAACACGAAGCACAAACCGAACACACGATTGGGGATACAAGCACCGCAACGTCACCCTAGGACATATGGTCACAGTGACAGCCTGGGATCCATAGCAGAGACTGCTGACACTTGCTCTTTTGTAGACTAGGGAAGAAGAGTGCTCCTGGACAGCAGTGAAAAGTACTGTCAATGGGACTTACTCATTTAGTGCCACTCAGAGGGCTTTGAAGGCAAATAGAAAATGCTCACCAATTTAAGGCATAGTGGAGGCAGAGTGGAGACGCTGTTTTAAGGAGAAGAAACTTGAGAAAGAGAGAGGCGGAGAGACATGGCCAAGGTCACATGGCACTAGAGCACCATCCAGATCGAGCCTCACCCATCCTTGGGCACTTCCAAACCATTGGTGCTTCCCCTGTGGCTGCTCACTAAACCAGTTATACCCTGTAAAAGAGTCACTAAAGACGAAAGAGGCAAGAGCCTGATGGAGACAACTGGAAGCTGAAGGGTGGCAGGGCACAGCCTCATCCTGGATGGCAGCCCACAGCCTCTCTGTCTCCTGAGAACTGCTCAATTTTCTGCTTGGTGGAGCAACCGTGGTGTTGCTTACACAGGCTCTCTATTCCATGGACTCAGAGGCATTAACTACTTTGTTTTGAGGAAATCAGTGTGACTTGGAAAATCTTCCTCTTCTTTAGCAGGGTGCCCATCTCAGATGGTGAACTTTCTTGAGCTGCTCCTCCTCTGCTGCCTTGTCTGCTCCCTGTGCTGGCTGACTGGCTGGATAAGCCTGCTCCAGGGAAATGAGGTGGTTGTATGCGTAGGGAAGGTGAGTGGCATGGAGATAGATGATGCAGTCCACAACTGCAAGCATGGAGGAGGCATTTTGGAAGCTGGAGAAAGGTGCTGCACCTTTCTTAGGCTCCTTGGAGCAACCTGCTTCAGGGGACACAGACCCTCCTCTTCCTGGGGGCTGTTCCCACTGTGGGGCCTCCTCCCTGGCCACAGGTAGTCATATTTCCAGTCTGATCCTTTGCATCTTCCTCAGTGGCTTGCCACTGACAGTGGTTTATTCTCTGGGTCTCTTATTTTTCCAAAATACCAACCAGTTCTTAATAGTTTGGTCTCTAGCATTTAGTTTATTTGGTTTAGTTTTTTCTATTAATCACTTAATTGAAAGAAGAGGGGCTACTTTTTATTCCTAGTTTGTAGAATCTCAGGCTGAATGCCAACAAATGCACACTATGGCTGAAAAACAGGAAATCTGACCTAGAAAATTGTGTCCTGTCTTGTGCACAGGGCTGCACCATCTGTTGATTGAGAGATTAGGGAACTATGCACTAAATTTTGCTCTTGAGCTGTGCTCTCCTTTATACCAGCAGTCGCTTCTGGAGTCATAGAGAGTACTTGTGGGAGAAAGAATTTACAAGTGATACAATTGAGGGGAAAGAACTGTTTTTAATCTAGTTTCTAAAGAAAAATGGCTGACTTTTTTCTCCTTTCTTATGCCTTATAGATTTCTAGGTACCTGAGATATATTTGACCAAATCTGGAAGAGTCAGGAAAGGCTCAGAAATAAATAGATGTCTGTGAGGGAACTAAAAATGCAGCTGGAAGAGATGAGGGGAGATGAAACAGGAGGCTGCAGCACTGCTCCTCATCCCTGTGGTTCTCTTTGGCCAGCTACAAGCCAACTCTTCCCTGATTCACATCAGTCCTTGCCCAGTGGAAATTTTGCTGGTCTTAGGAATCAATGTATGGGCACATTTGAGCAAGAATGGTGAACTTTGCTTTTCACCCTGGAGGTTTAGTGTCTGGAGGTGCTAGCAAGGCACTGATCCAGTAATCTAGTTCCTGCTTTTACCACTCCAGGCAAGTCTTCTGATATTCTTTTAGTTCACATCATAGTCCTTTCCTTCTGATTTTTTTTTCAGTCCTGCCTTTTTGTACACCCTGCAAAGAGGGTGAAGTGTCTCAGGTGGGAGAGTGACCATTTGTGAGCTCTGTACATTACTATAATATTCTAATGATCTTGCTACTCCATTCCTAACTGGTTACTACCAGTAAAACAGCAGTATATATATATTTTATATTTAATGGGGAGCAGGAGTAATTTTTGCTTTCTTCTCCCATATTTTTTTAAGTCCTCAGACACAGTATGGAGAAGAGAGCAGTTCAGGACAACATAAACTGAATATCAGTCCTATTTCTATCCTAAATATTTTATGCTGGAAAGACTAATGCTTGACTGCCTTTCGGCATCTTTTCTGAAGCTCACTTAAGGAGTGTAAGCAAGGTGCTTTAGGAAGAAAGGAGCTATGGTGGTCCTAAAATATTGTTTGGCCAAGCAGGACAGTTTGAATATGACATAATGGCAGCAATCTGAGGCAGAACTGCAGTTGCACAAAGCAGATAATAGTACAAGTGTTCTTTTATTATAAAGATATATTTGCTTGCCTTTTAGTCTACTAAGAGATGTTTCTAGCTGGAGCAAGCTGGGAAGGCATCAGATCAAGTTTCCTGTCTTGATTTCAAATATATAACATGCAAGTGAGCTTAAGTAATATAAACTGGAGTTTGTGTAGTGGTTGTTTTGGGGTTTTTAATTTGTTTGTTGTTGCTTATTATTTTGATTTTGTTGGGTGGGTGTTTTTGTTTTGGGAGGGTTAGGAGGGTTTTTTGTATGAAAAGGAACAAAAAGGCAGGAAATAGCTCAGTGTTGGTGAGTGGAAGAGGAGTCTCACATTGCCCTCTAGGGGCTCCTTTGCTTGAGAGAGGACTACCTGTGCCTGAATCCCACTAGCTGGGAGCTGGGAATGCATTTTAACTGCTCTTACCTGGGCAAGAGCAGTTCCAAACATGGTTGATCTCTGTTCAGCCCCTCTCATATATGGGAGAGAGCCTTACAGTATTATAGAGTCATAAGTTTTAGGCCCTTATGCCCAGTCTGTGGGAGATGTCAGGTAAGTCCTGCATTTGAAAACCACATGGATCAGTATTCACTATTTCATTGATCTGGCTGCAGACAAGGAAAGACTAATTTTAGTTCTGGCAGGGAACTAGATGAGACTTTTCTTTTTCTTCACTCAGTAGCAGAGTCCTGAGTGACTCATTTCTCTCCAGTAAAGGTGGTCTTGACCTCGTTCTGCTCTTGTTTCTGTGGCATGGCTTTACATTTTTTTTTGCTGAAAACCTGTGTGGAGTGAAAAATCATTTGTGGGTGAGGTAACCGTCTATGGCAGAATTTCATTTGGGAAAATGGCATCATCATAGCAGGTCAATTGAAGCGAAAGTGCTGGAGCAAAAGTATCAAATACAGCCATAGCAGTACTAGTAGCAGGGATGATGGTGGTTGTGGTGGTTAAGCTACAAGTGTGTAACATCACAGTAAGACACAGGCATTTGGCATCCTGGGTCATTCCTCAGCAACCATAGCAGAAGCTATTTTAGGCTTTATTTACTTTTATACGTCAGTGACTTTCTCTGCTTTAATTCCATGAGTATGATGGCAGGCAGCCTTCAGAAAGGCATGATATTTGGGATATTTGGGGTATTTGTGATAACTGGTGTGACACTGCTGAATAGGTGTAACCAGCAGATTCCTGATGGCTGCCAGGCACCTTCCTGGGACCATGTTTGGTCCTGGGAGCCTCTGTGTTCCCAGTGTCTGTGTCGCGATCAAAGCCTTACCAAGAACAGGCATGCTGGACATGGCAAAAGAGTGCAGGTAATATTCTATAACCACTGTCACACCCTCTACAACCTGCTTTTTATTGACACTTGGTTAAAACAGAGATTTTCCTTTATTACCAGTGATTTAAGGTTAGATTCTGTGAGATTACACACACACATACTTGATTAATCCTTCTTAAAAGAAAATGAAATGGAGGACTAGCCTGTGTATAGTTAAATTCTCTGTCAGGAAATATTTAACCTTGAGCTTAATATGGGATAGACTGTAGCTGGAAGAGTATGAAAAAGATTAATGTTGTGCAGTGACTTGCAGCATCCTGGACACTGGAGAGAAATTTGTCAAATGGAACAGCACAACAATGACACCTTCTGTAGAACACTAGAAATGTCATGTCTTACTCCTTCAGCTTCTTGCCTTGGAAATTCCTAACCTATACCTGGCAGAGGACTGAAACAGACCTCTCTACAGAGAAGTCCTTTCCCTACCAGGCTGTACAGGTGCATGCCAGGCTGTCATGTCTCAAGCTGTGAAAACCATTTTTGCAATCCTTTTCCATGTTTGTTTGGGGGTCTTTTCCTGTCCAAAAGCATGCTTGCCCAAATGAGTGAGAAGTTGAATTCCTCACCTGAATGGCTTCAAGATCATGGCAGCATGAATGGGGGAGCCCAGCCCAAGCATCATATTAAAAGTATTAAAAAATAATTAAAAATTAAAAATATTCCACTGCATCGTATTTCCTAAAAGAATTTGTTAAAAGGAGAGAGCACAAGAGGGAGCCAGACTCTGCGTCCTGCTAAAGGCTCTTGGCTGTGTGTTGGGAAGCAGTAAGGGGAGTCTGGAGCTTGATCCCTGTGCTCCAAGCTCTGCCTCTTATTTGTTCAGCGGCTCTTGTACCAGGTCCTGTGGACAACAGGTCAAACTTCCAGGACTCCCCAGCCCCAGGTGATGTCCAAGGACTTGGACCACAAAGTCAAATCTCATGTCTTTCCCTCTGACACGAAAAGAAGTAGAAGAGCATCCCATTCAGGCCAGGCAGGATGTGAAGAGCTGTAAGATATGGTTTTGATCTCCTTTCCAGTGAGGAGGAAACACAAGACAAACCTCCTCTTCCCTCTCTCCAGCCACTAGATCCTCATGGTGCAGGTGCTGGGTGAAGAGCACTGGCACTGCTGGAGCAGGTTTATTAACTCTCCAACAGGAGCACAGCTGCTGTGGGGTGTCTGGGGGGCAATGACACTCGTTTTTCAGCAGGGACCTGAGAACAGCTGCTGTGGGGGCATGGGAGGCAGGAGCCTGAGCCCACACCTTCCTGTGCCA
This sequence comes from Rhabdornis inornatus, assembly GCA_013397075.1. Classification (NCBI taxonomy): domain Eukaryota; kingdom Metazoa; phylum Chordata; class Aves; order Passeriformes; family Rhabdornithidae; genus Rhabdornis; species Rhabdornis inornatus. The sequence continues at coordinate 393,199 of VWZS01000116.1, forward strand.
CGTGTGGTCAGCACCCACATGGCTCAGGAGATGCCCTCCCTAGGGTCTGCAGCTGGCAGCCAGCACTGACTTTGGAAGCAAGTCCTAACTTTAAAGCATCCGGGTCTTCTACTGGCTCTGATTTTAGCTGAAATTCACTCTTGCAGGGTATGACAGAGTTGGAAGCTGAATTTCTGCCCCCTGAACCTTAGACCGGGGTCTTCAGTTGCCACATACATCCTGAAATAATCCTCTGTGCTTCTATTTTCTTTAAAGGCATCATGCAAAGTCTTTATCTCTCATTTTGCTGTGTTACTGAAAATGCCATCAAGCTCTGTTTAAACTCTGTTTAAGAGTGGAAAGTAATTCAGATTCCTTTACATTTGGTGCAATAATTGTCAGCTATCATGAGGTTAACCCAAGGTTTCAATGTTAGAACAGCTACCTACAGGATGTTACAGGGTGAACACACACCAGGATACAACACAGGCTGTGATGGGAATATGGGCTGTGTAATTCAGTGTACACGACCTGTACCATGCAGCTCTTCCAGCACACAGGCATCAGTGTCAGGGGCAGATCTGCTTTGTTAACATAATTTCTTTTATCTGAAACTTGTCAAAGGTTTAGAGTCCCTAAAACTTATTGCAAGTCAGTAAGTGCTCCCTTATTTTTAAGAGAGCAAAACTAAGAACTCTGCTCCATATAATATATTCTCAGGATATTTTTTCCCCTGTGTAATTTGACTGACTACAGCAGTGCTAATTCAGATTTTTTTGTGTTCATTTTCCAGATAGTACTCCAGCAAGTGACTGCACAATTAAAATGTAAATTACTTCACAATTTTATTTATATGTATTAGAATTCTGGAGGCTTTGCACCATTGTGCCCCAGGTAAACAGGTGTCCTCTTGCACATCAAGCAGCATTATTTTGGGTTTACTTCTATTTCAGTGACCTGCACCCTCTTGAGTGTACCTGGTATGATGAGAATTCAGCTGAATGAAAATTGAGAAGAAAGCATTGTTTGAATGGTATTTTATGTTAATGTATCAAATGCAATGTCAGGAGGAAGTTACTGCCATGGCTGCTACCTGAAATTTTATATAGTGTTATCTTAAAGCATCAATCCATGTAAATTTGTTTAGGTAAGTTAGGTGTTGATCAAGTCTCTGTTGGCATCAGCAGCACATTTGTATTTCAGTACCTTTTGGATTTCATGCTTTCACTGCTGAAATTTAGTTTTTGAAACTCAAGACTCTTTCCATTCCCTGGCTACACAGCCCACACCCTGCTGGCCCATTCCCTCCTCCAAGGTTATTGGTCTCCCACAGCAGGAGGTGGATGCCCAGCCAGTTCTAAGGGCAGGCAAGGTCCTGGGCAGCAGGTCCCAAATCTGTTTGGCATCTTCTGTTCATTTTGGTTTGGTGTGGTGGTGGTTGTTTCTAGATATTTCTTGGTTGAGAAACATTGACAATGTTTGCATGCTATCTTGCATGCCATTTGGGGTTAGCAACACCTGTAGCATTCTGAATTTTGCTGGAGGTGTACTGTATTTACATCTAGACATGTATAGCTCCTCCCTCTCCCAATCTGGCACACACAGTCACTCTCACATCTCCTATAGAGAAAGGGTGAGCTATTCACAGGAGCCCAGCCAGGGTGGGTGCTGGGGCTTTTTGTTGGCGCTCCACAGGGTGCCTCATCCCTAAGCAGGGGTAGGCATCCACTCAGCCACACAACCACAGAGCACAGTGTCACCTAAAAAAGAGTATTAATTAAAGGGTGTCAGAAGAGGAGAAAAAGAAGGGGTAATTTTTGTGGGGAGGAGGAAAGCAAGGACAATATATTTTCTTCAAAGAGGACAAAATAAAGAGATATTTTGCTGCCATTTCTAATTTTTGGATGGAATTTTCCTCCGAGTATTGCATATCAAACCCTCTGCCCATTTCCATGCAATTTGGCAGGGCAATGTTTGCAGGCAACATTGGAAATTGAACTGCTTCTTTTGGTTTATTTTCTATACTTAATACAGCACAAACCCTGTTATGTGCTTTCAGATACAACCTGCTGCTCTCTAAAAGCGTCACACACCAGCAGTAGGGAAATTCTGCAGTATTTAGGTAAAATTAGTTTTCAGTAGAATTTATGGATTTTTATTAATTAGATGCTATAATGCAAAACCTGTATATATATGCAATATGTATACATAAATACATTTTTAGGAGGAAAAAAAAAGCATCAAACTAAACAAGTGCTTTCTTTTTGTGAAAGGCCAGGAACTGGATTGTTACACAACACAGCAAGTTTGCTAAAGAATACTGTCAATTTTATAAATTAGATTATCTACTAGTAAATCAGAAAGTCAAAACTACTGGAATTAATGACCCCTCTGAACAGTGGCAAATCCAAATGCTGTCTGCACAAAATTATTTCATTGGGGCTGTGCTCATCTCATCCAAGCAAGCTGTAAGGGCAGCCCTCTGGATGCCCTTCCCCTGCCTTTGGGGAAGGAGGGTAGCAGTGAGAGAGTGTTTGTTTTCCTCTGACAGGTTTTTCTTTTCCTTCCCCATCTTTGTGGTGATGCCTCCCTGAAGCTGCAGGTTTTTGCAAAGTAATTTCAAGATGTTCTGTGGGACCGCATCAGCATCACAACCAGTTCTGCATTTTTTTCAAAACTTTTTAGATTAGTTTCTTGTTTCTGCTTCCAAGAATCTCATTTTAACAAAATGCCTACAGTGCTGACTGCTGGGGTTACAGCTAGGCAGCAGAGCTACCTTTTGCCTGTAGTTTCTGCATGAGGACATGGTTTCCTTAATAAATATGACTGCAAATGCCAATGGTGCCAGTAAGGCTAAAGTTAGGTTTCCATTATCAAAATTCAATTTTTAAAAGTAAATTTCATTTCCTTCCATTTCTCCTCAGACCACCATTATAAAACCACTGAGTTGCTGAATACTAATTTCTCTGTTAAAACCTTTGTTCTGTGAGCAGTGAAATTAATGAAAACTGGTTTTCAGTTAATTAAATTGGCAATTTCCATGTTCATTTCTCTATATTCAATCCTTTTCTGTCCCATTTTACTCTCAACCTCCTTCTCCTCTGTCCTTGGCTCTGATTCTCCCAATGCCAGCTTTCCCTAGGGCTCAGCACCCTCAGATCAGGCTGTGTTCATTATGACTCATCCCTAGGTGGGCACAGGCTGGCCGGGTTGTGCCCAATGCAAAACAAGTGGATTTCACTCAACAGATTTTCAGGAAAAGAGGGAAGATAATAACCTTGGACTGTTCCTTCTCTCCAGCTGCAACTTTTCAGAAAATATATCATTAATTAATTTATATCATAAATTAATATATTATAAATTTGAGATAAAATTGGGAGATTGAGCAGTAACTGAGTCTTTCAATTACATCAGTCTTCCTTCTTTAGAAAACTGGGCTAAAATGGTTTGGGAAACCTGAGCCACTCAGATACCTGAGCACAAGAAGAGCATTTTGAGATCTGCTGGTGCCATAATGACTGAAGAAAATAGAGGAGTAAACTGAGAGGGGTTCCCAATATAAGACATTGTTAACAAAGAAAACTTAAGGGAAACTTAAGGTATCCTGAAAAAAGCCTGATAAGAGTGTAAAGTAGCATCATAAGGAATGGGAGAGGAACTCAGTCTACTTTCATCTGTCCAGAAATTCACATATTTTCTATGTGAATTTCTATGCACTTGAAGTTGTGTTTAAGATTGAAATGACCCCCCACACACTTTAAGTTTCAGTACTTTCCCAATGGTAGTGCAAACCAGGAGGCAGTTTCTAGGAGAGATAATAAATACACATGTATTTGCAAAATAATTTTATGCATTTCTAAAAGCTTTTGGAACCTTTCAAATTTCATGTAGTCCTACACAAGGAAACTGAATTGATAGGACTTCCACATAACCTTCAGGGAAGTTGGGGCAGCAAGTCTGAAGAAGAGAAGGCTCTGAGGAGACTTTATAGAAGCTTTTCATTACCTACAGAAGGGTGGAGAGGGATTTTTTACAAGGGCATGAAGTGGTTGTACAAGGGCTAATGGCTTCAAACTGAAACAGAGAAGGCTTAGGTGAGATATTAGGAAGAAGTTCTTCACTGTGAGAGTGATGTGGCACTGAAACAGGTTGCTCAGAGAAGCTGTGTATGGCCCATCCCTGGCAGTGCTCAAGCCAGGTTGAATGCGGCTTTGGGCAACCTGATCTTGTGGAAGGTACCCCTGCCCATGGCAGGGGGTTTGGAACTAGGCAATCTTTATAAGGTCCCTTCCAACCCAAACAATTCTAGAATTCTATGATTCTGTGTGTGCATTTGGGGAGCTGTATTTTTCTCCTCAAATGGCAGCCCTGATAAAAACACTTCTCTGGGGTATAGCATTGAGCTTTTTGTTAGTAGTTTGACAGTACGACAGTGAGGACCTGGCACAGCAAGAGAGTGGAAAAATTGTGTGAGCTGCACATCGAACAGGGACAGGGTCTTCCTGGCATCTATGTCTGTGCTAAAATATTTCTACTTTCCCCTTTTGTTGTCTCCCCTGTGGAGTACTTGGGCTCAGGGGACACTGCTTGGTCAGGAAAGTGGGTTGTGATGGCTGGCTGAGCTATGTTCAAACAAACATCTGGCCCTTCTGAGCTCTGGGATAGAAAAAATGTGCAGCATTTCTGTATCTTTTTGGTGATACAGCCCCAAATGTGTGAGCAGAGAAGAAATGATGGTGCTTTCATGGTGAGACAAGTAAATAAATGAAGATGGCCTGTGTTGGATATTGACAGACACATGAAGTACCACTTGTCTTGAAACTAGTTTCCTTTGTAGGAGCCAAGGCTGCTTCCTATGCAGCCTGTGATCATAGTGGGCAATCAGGTAAAAATAAGTTACGTTTTCATCTCTGTTTCCACTGACAATATGAGGGCATTTTTGCAAATTCCTTCTTAACAATGCTTAGAAGTCCTGTCTCTAAAGATTTCGGGAAAGACCATCCAGCAATTTTTTGGCTGTCTGGAGGAGGCACATGCCCTGTTCAACATTCCTTAAGAACAGAATCTAAGAACAGGATATCTTCTGTGTCAGTGGACTAACTTTCATCCTTGGACCTTCTGACACATATAGACAGCACACAGAGAGGAGAATCAAACAACCTGTTACTTCCTCTCTTATCTGTTTGCAGGATTACTGCAGTAGTAACTCTATGACAAACTGTGACATAGCAGCTCTGCATTCAAACTCTCCTGGAAACCTCTGTGGGGACTGAAAGGTTTCACAACAGTTAGGAACAAGCAGTCTGACATTCCCAGTCCCGGGTGGACAGTCTGATTTGTTCCTTTTACAATCTTCTTGCTCGTGACCTCCATTTTGTACAGCACACTCCAGGGATGCTTGTACAAAACCAGCCATAAGTAAAGGCAGCTGTATATTTCATAAAAGCAGATGAACGGGCCAAAGGTGTAATGCTGAATGGACAGGAGCAGTGGGACTGAAAAGCTAAAAGCTTTCCTACTAAAGCAGCAATTTCTCACTTACTTACACAACTTGATGTTAGTAGGGCTTTTCCAAAAATATCCCTTTAAATCCTAAACCCCCTAAATATTTCATATTTTATGTGTTTTTTAGTAATAAAAAAAAACCCAAAAAAAAGTGTGGCAGGCCTCTTTATGCACTTAATTATGTAGCTAATGCAAGTTTCCTTAATTTCCAAATCTCATCTGCATAGATACAAAGATCACAGAACAATTTGGAGGCTTATTCTTCAACCAAGGGAAAAAATAACAAAGGGAATAATTAAACCACAAAAAGTATTTACAAATAAGATAGCATCTGACAGAAAGCCGTGGGGGGCATTTTCCGTTGTAATTCTTCTTTTTAATGGTAGTATTTAAAAGAAAATAGAAAAAGAAACAAAAGCCACTTGGAAGTATCTGAGCATTGATTTTTAGTTTGCAATGCTTGTTTTAAAGATTTTAAAAATTATTTTTACCTCATGTTATCCCATTTATCATTCTGTATTCTATAAAAAATTTAAAAGGTTCTTAAGAGATGCAAGATGTGTAAAAGGTACATCACTGTGTCTTACAACATTCTGTTGCAACCTGTACTAGATAGCAATAAATATGTGGATAAACATATATGCAGAAAAGCACTACATTATATTGAGTGACATGTGGCCCTCTATGAAATCTCATATTTGTTGCAATTGGGATATTCATGCCTTTGTTTTCTCTGAAGAAAAAGGATCTGAATGAAACATCCTGTGTCAGAAGCTTCTGGGCACGATAAAGAAAAAATGCATTAGAAACAGGCAATGGGTATTATTCCTCCCTCTGCAATGACTGAAAAAATGAACAGCAACTCTGGGAAAACAAGCAAACAAAAAACATAAACAACATTTGCAGAAATGTTTGATTCCTGAAAGGCATCTGTACAAACTGTAGTACTAGCTAGATACCATGTGGAAACTGTAAAACTAGAGTGACATCAATAAACAGAACCAAGACTGTACATCTTTAGCTCATGTGGAGACTTCTGAGGTTATAAAGGCTGGTTGCCTAAACAGCCCTTTAAAGCAGAGTAAATTTTTGCAGCTATTTATCAAATTGATTTAAGATTCATTAGTGGTCCACAAACCTCATTACAAACGTTGCAATTTGTAGTTATTCCAACTGCAAAATCCATACCCTAAATATGTTGAGCTTACATTTCCAGCTTTTAAATCTTATTATTGCCTTTGCTACTTCATTGCTACTATTCAACAGGACGTTGAACATATTAATGAGAGAGAAATCCATGTCTGATTGTTAAATGCATAGAAACATGAGGCACTAAAAAATCCCTAAACTAAAAATGGGTTTGGGGCAGGAGAAATTTGCTCTGTCCTCATAACCTCTTTTCCAGATGTCCATGTCTGGTGCTTTTGGAAAGGTTATATTTGTCTGAACTGATGTTTGTTTTGATCTGTTCTGGCTTTCCTTATAGTTCTCCTATAGATATTTACACAGCTTGTTAAGTAACACCCTATGTTTTTATCTGCTATGTAGATTGTGCTTTCTGGCAGATTTGACTGCAGAGCACTTGTTTGATCACTACAAATGGGTTTGATCATTACAACATGGGTCTTAAATTGTACAGGAGTTGTAGCTAGTGTATCAGTAAGAAAAAAAACCAAACTTCTCGATAGCTCTTTCTTGGAATAGACACAGGTAACATTAGCCTTTTGCCAATGGTAGTATGCTGCAAAGACATCCACATTTTCACTGTCCACCAGGACTCCAAGGTTTTACCGTAAGTTAGTGTTTTGCTGGACCATATCCCTATTCATAAAGACATGATTTATAAATACAAATGCATATATTCCTTGCTTGTCCCTGTTTCACAAACCACCCAAAGTGCTCTGTCTCCATGAGCTCAGCTTCGTACTCGCTTTGTCTCAGATGCTGTGGAAGGTGGTCATCCACTGTGATGTGCAAAAACTGCCACTTGCCCCTGCTGTGTGTTTTTACTGTTGGAGGATGGATCTTTGAGCATTCCTCCTCTTCAGCCCCTGAACTGTCAGTGACTCAGAAACCTACAAAGCTACTTTGACAAAGAAGGTCACAAGGGGGTACCCTTTGACTGTTGGATCCTTGTTAAGAATTGGCTTTGCACTCTAATTATGCAAATATTTCCATGAGGTTTGAGAAATACCTGTGGAGTGACATATATGCTGGAAGATGAATGAGTCCTGTTCTTTCTTATCTAGACTCCTGTCAATGCACATGAGCTACTTAAGAAATTCATCTTGTGTCTTCTCATTAACTATGATTGTAACTTCTCAATGCCTTGATTTGGGTTAAGTGAATATATCTACCTTTTACAATGCTCTTGGATTTTCTTGGTTTATTTGCATTAAAAAATATATTGGTTTGAGTTATTTTTATTCTTGGGGTTTTTTCAGCTCTGAAAAGTAGTTTTGAGTAAGGGATGGGAGGAACATACTTAGGACAGCCAGCTCTTCATGCTGAAGAAGTGAGTATATTAATCTCAAAATTATTTTTTGTTATCTTCTTAGTGAGATATGGACAGCATGTAACTCTGAACTAGCGTATAACCATAACAAAAGAAACCCCGGTGCATCTAGCCACTTAGGAAATGCTTTAGCTATTCAGGGCATTAATTTAATAACAGCAAAATGTTAATGATAGCAGATGGCATTATTTCTGTACATTTTACTTTACTTCGGTTAATTTTTATACTTATTTTTTTCAACATAAGTGTTAAATACATTCAATATTAGATATTTTAATGGTGGTGTTGCTGGGAAAAGTATCTCATTAAAATCAGTGAAAGGCATTTTGGGCACAGAGAAAAAAATATGTAAGTTCTACTTTTGCATATGTATGTCTTCCCACTATAGCTATCAGAGATAATTTTGCTTAGATCTGCATAAAATATGCATCTTTGGGGAACTTTTAGTTAAAGAGCTGTGTATTCTGTCTTGATAAGGACCGGGTATATGTATGTTTTGGGTTTGGTAATCCAGTAGTCATTTCTGTGATCCATACAAACAAAGTACTCAAACCAATAAGGTAACTAAACCTTCAATTACTGTAATGTATGTACAGAGCATTTCTCCTCCTCCCTACTTCCCTTTGCCCAAACCGTCCCTCATTCCCCTGGGCATCATCGGGTTGCTAAAGCATTGAATCCATCACAGTGCACTTAAACGGCTGCGGGAAATTTGCTTTACAAGGCTGGTTTTAACTGAACTACCTGCTGTGCACCACATTGCTACTGTTTGTGAAATGAATGATGGGAAAAGCAAGTCTGTGATTTCATTTGTTCAGACCGATTAGTCACACGTTGCATATGGTATCATTTGCTTGTCACTTAATGACTGACCAGCCTGCCTGAACCATTAGTGCGGCAGTGCAGTGAAAGGAAGACATAAACATAATGATGAGCTCAAGGAAGTGGAGTGCTGTTTTACCTAAAAGAAATGGTGTGCAGAAATCCAGCACAGCTGCAGGTGCTCTGACGACAATGTGGGAAGCAGTTAGCTTCCAATTTAGCAGAAAATTAAGAGCGAAAAAACTGTTATTTGTGAGAGAAGATACTCATGGCAAGCAATCATCCATGCTCTATATCCACAAGATGAGCATTCAGCTGTCTTTGTCGTGACTTAAAACAATTGGTATCTTGGGCAGCATTCAACACCAGATTGGTGCTTATTATCTGCAGTTTATTCTTTCTTGGGATATTTTGTAAAACCCCCCTTTATTTTATGGTTAATTTGCTTGCTTGAATGTAAAGCCATTTAAGCTGAAAAATCTGGATTGGGGTTCATCATTGTGCCAGTGCTCTGAGCTGTGTGATGCAACATAATTGGCAATTTTAAAATTCATAATCTATTTTGTTTCATGCATACACACACACACACATACCCTACCATCCCCTCTATGCAAACCAGTAAAAAAGCACGATTGGAGCATGTGGATTCCTTCAGTGAAATAACAGGAATCAACAAGAGGCGAGTTTTTATGAAGTTAAATAATGAATTTCCACTAGTCAGGAGAATATAATCTCCAAAGAAGAACTATGGAAGTATTAATGGATCTGAAATATCCTCATTCTAATCTAGGCAAGGCTTCTGCCAGCTTTAGCAGAGCTTCACATTGTACAAAATTACTGGAAAATCAGAAATTTTTATGTATGCCATTTTTAGTGATTTTGGTAGCAGGCTACTGAGAGAAAACATCGTGGGGGGAGGGACTGGAACTTGGCATTAAAAAGGGAAATGCAATAAATTCTTAAATGCATGGCTGTTTATACCAATGCACATTGCTATTTGTTCAAAAGAACTTAAAATTTACTTTTTCTAAATGATGATGAAAGGCAAACCAGGGAAAATTCAGGCCCTGAGTTCTCCTGTAAAAACATCTTGTTTTTTCTCTCCTGCTTTATGTCTGGTCCTTGTTCCTGGAAAAGCTTTCACTTCTCTGGACTTGCTTACAGGCCTTGGAGGCCAAGGAATTTCCTGTGTCTCATTCACTTACCATAACGTATGGTGCTGGCAGGGTTGGTTATTTTTTTAAGGTTTATTGCTTCAAGAGTAACTTGAGTTTCTACATCAAATTCTGCCTTGCCTGAGCTTGTGATTTTAGTACTTCCTTGTGCTCCATTTTTGTTTTCACCAGCTGGCCACAGCAAACACTCAGCTTCACTCTATTTCCCCCTGGCTAATGGCCAGCAGCTTTGCCTGCCAACTCTGCTTGCGATCCGCTGGTTCCTCTCCACCCACTTCCAACATTCCTGTCAGTTTGCGTCCTCTACTTCATTAAGCATATCCTCTGGTTTTTCAGAAATGAAGGGTTCTTTATGATGCTGGGATAGAAATGGTCTGAATTCACCAACCCCAGTGTATCAGAGCTGCAGGATTTGCCATGTTGCGCCTACATAGGAGGAGATGATGAGGAACTGGTTCTCCTAGTAGGACTCTCTCCACCCTAGAGTGAAAACCTTTATATCTGAGGAAGTTAATTTCGTCAGCAACTGATAGTGGCATTACCAATTTTGAGTGAAAATTTTTTCACTAGGTATTAATTATATAACCCTTGTTTGAAGACCTAAAGTATTTCTCTGTTCAGTTCAAATTCACTGGGCCTATATGCTCCGAATTTCTCTGTTTTCTGGCAATCCACCAACCTGTTCTCCATTGGGTAGGTGTGCAGCCTTAAGCCAAGTGACCTCATATGAGAGATGGCTACAGTCACTAGTTCATAGAAACACAGAATCATGGAATTAGCTGAGTTGGAAAGGACCCACAAGGATCATCAAGTCCAGTTCCTGGCTCTGCACAGCACCATCCCCATGAGTCACACTGTGTGCCTGAGAGTGTTGTCCAAATGCTTCTTGAGCTCTGTCAGGTTGGTGCTGTGACCACTTCTCTGGGGAGTTGTTCTATGGCCCAGCCTCCCTCTCCTGACTCAGCTTCATGTAATTTCCTTTAGTCATGTCACTGGTCATGAAGTGAAGATAGCAGTACTTGCCCCTCTGCTTCCCTTCACAAGGAAGTTCTAGACTACAATGAGGTCTCCCCTCAGTCTCCTCCAGGCTGAATAGCCTGACCTCAGCTACTCCTCACAAGGCTTCCTTTCTTCAGACCCTTCACCGTCCTCATCACCCTCCTTTGGATGCTCCTAACAGCTTTGTCTTTTTTATATTGTGACACCCAAAAGTGTAGACAGAACTTTAGGTGAGGCAACTGTAATTCAGAGCAGAGCAGGACAATCCCCTCCCTTGCCCAGCTGGTGATGCTGTGCCTGATGTCCCCACGACAGGGCTGGCCCTCCTGGCTGCCAGGGCATTGCTGACTCGTGTTCAACTTGCCATTGCCCAGGACATGCAAGTCCCTTTCCAGCTTGTCATTCCCCAGTCTGTGCCATCCCAGGTACAGAATCTGGCACTTTCCCTGGTTGAACTTCTTGTGCATGGTGATTGCCCAGGCTCCTAGTTTGTCCAGGTCTCTCTGCAGGGCTTCCCTGCCTTCAAGGGAGTGAACAGCTCCTCTCAGTTTTGTATCAGCTGTGAACTTGCTGAGTATCCCTTCCAGTCCTGTGTCCAAGTCATTTATGAAGATATTGAAGAGCAGAGATCTGAGGATGGAGCCCAGTGGAACCCCACTAGAGACAGGTCACCATCTGATGTCACCCCATTCACTACAACCCTTTGTGTCTGACCCATGAGACAGTTGCTAACCCATCTCCTGATGTGTTAATCCAGCTGTGTGCTGGATATTTTGTCCAAAGGATGCTGTGAGAGACAATATCAAAAGTTTTGCTGAAGTCCAAAAGAGATCACATATCTCTCAACAGCTGAGCACTCAGAAGGTAAACAGAAAGTTGGCAATTACTAGGGAAGGAGATATAAACAAAACAGAAACCATAATTTTGCTCCTCTTTAAACTGTAGGTATGGTCATACTTTGGGCACCCTTTGTCTTCCTAATTGATCCGCCATAGACAGGGCAACAGGAGGTGTAAAGGATGGCAGCAGAAATACCAGAGACTAGGATTTCCAAATGGAAAAGTGACAGCAGGGTGGAAAACAAGAGTCATATATGATCATAAACTCCAATAACTGAATTCCTCACTGTACAGGAGCAATGTCAGACAGCACTTTTGAAACAAAAGGTAATAGTACATTTTCACCTGGCACATGGAATTCCCCTCCAGTAGTTGCTGTGGAATTCAAAACAGGAATATTAATAAAAAAGGAGATTCTTTTATTCTCATCTGTACATTTGCATTTGGAGAACATGAAGGATGTGGGTAATTGCGGCCCTCCTGGAGAATTTCAGCTTATTGCTTTAAGAAGTTCTGTATAACCATTCACATGTGCTTATGATTGGTTTGGTCTCCAAACAGCAGTGGAGCAGCATCTCACCAGAACAGCATTGAGACAAGAAAAGTTCAGCTATCCAAATTTAATGAAAAATTTACCGTAGTGCTGAAAGTCTGTCTTTGAGACAGGCATTCATAAGTACTGCAAGGTGAACTCTATGAAGTCTGGGTACTGAACAGCTGTTTAACTTAAACGTTAAAATTGTGGAAGATATAAAATATTTAATAGATGCTGGCTCATATTGAGTTTGCGAGTTTCATGCATTCAGATGGTGAGGCGCAGTCCCTGCATCCTAATTGATGGCAACAGCCTCACATTGACAGCTGCCTATGTATAATGACTCACATTTAAGAAATGTGTTCATAGTTGATTTATTTACTCATTGAAATGAGAATATCTTTGGTGGCAGAGTTCTTTTTTAAAAAGAACAAGTTATTTTAAAAAGTAAAGCAAAAGAAACATTGGAGAATTTACAGAGCATCACTGAAATCCTCATGAGAGATCTGTCTGGCTTGCTCCATCACTTTTTCTGGTCACCAAAATTAATGTAGGAATCAACCAGGGCTACCTGCAAACCCCACCCTAGGAGAAAAAAAAATGTGGGGGGGTGGGAGGGAAAGAAGTCGTGGAGAAAACTGCTGAAGGAAAACTATTTTTATATTCTTGTTTCAGACTTCATTCGCAAATAAATTGGAATTTAATTCAAAATAAGTCAGTGCACCATCCTCATCTTTCAAGTCTAGTGGTATTAAATACTCAATAGATTTCAAAGTATTTCTGTTCAATTTCTTTTTACTTTTCTAACCAAGGAACTATGAATGACATTATTTTCCCCCAACACCAAGGAGAAGCAAAATACCCAGCTTCAGACCAACTTTAAGTATATTACATATCACCCCATAATCCATCCTCCTCTTGCTTTTACACGAGTAAAACCAGCGTGTACCTTCAGAGCCTTGTTTTTCTTTTATTTACTTGATTTCAGAAACAAAAAAAGTCATATGGAGATTAACACTATGAGCCAGCATGAGGACCAAACAAAAACTAGAAAAAAAGCAATTATGCTGCTGCTGGCATTCCTGTATAATGCTCAAATTGCAAGGCTGTCAGTGCTTCCTGCCACATTTTGATTTTTTTATAAGCCACTTTTGCCTTCCGCTAAAAGCATTAGAGTATTTTGCAGCTATTCCATATTCTGTACTCTTGTAACTCAAGTATTTAGAAAAAAAAACAGGTATTTTAATAAACCTCTTGACCATTTAAAGTACTACACAATAGGAAATCATTATAGACACTATTTCTATATCCAGCACAATTTTTATAGCTACATAGATATATCCTACTGTGGGTAACTCAGGGAGTCCACCAGACACTGGATGAAGCTATTCCCCCCACAACTCCCTAAGATTGCCCAGAGAAGTTGAGGATGCCCCATTCCTGGCAGTGTTCAAGACCAGGCTGGATGGGGCTCTGAGAAACCTGGTCTAGCGGAAGATGTCCCTGCCCACATCAGGGGGTTGGAACTTATGATCCTTAAGGTCTCTCCCAACCCAAACAGCTCTATGATTCTCTGATAACAGCAAAGTCCTTAAGAGTTGTGCAGTCTGGTCAGCAAGCAGTTCACTAGAGAACTTGTATGGCACAAACCATTTGTGATCAAGATGTTGGGAGGCAACTGAGTGACCCTGCTCTTGGAGCCCAGATGTCCATCCAGTACTGTCCAGAGAACCAAGGTAGTCAGCAAGGCCATAGTGGCCATTAATTGTGTCTCTTAATAGTTCAGGAAGCTAAAGGAAGAATAAGAAAAAGCTGGGAGGAGAAGAAGAAGGGTTGTCTAGCAAAGTGTGGCTGTCCATCCATAAGGCTGGAATCAAAACAAGAATGAATGCCAGATCTGTCTGGGACACTGAAATACTCTTTCAGATACCTGAAGGAAGTTCTCTGAGCCTGATAAAACACTCATTATTGATGTTCTTCCTTTGACCACACCAGTATAAAGGTCACAGTTACTCACTCATTTCTTTTGTCAATCCAGTCTTTCTTTTCTTTTAGAAGCACACAAGGAATTTTGTGAAGAGCTGAAAGGAATGTTTACAGTCAGGTGAATTTTTGGTTTATTTAAGTGAGAGGAAAATAAAGAGTTTGATCCAAGTAAAGGTAGTCTATTTTCACAGTCCAAGTGCTGCATTTTTTCAGCTGAATTAGTTTCCCTTTCTTCCCTCTACAATGTCTCCAGGACCTTCCCTACACATCCACCACATCGAAAACTAAATTGGCATAGTGGCAGAAAAGGATGGCAATCCTCTCTGTGCTACAGAGTGAGAGCATCCACAGCCTCCTCTACAGCCAGTCTCTCCATTTTCACAGGCAGAGTTTCAGGGAAGGAATTGAGAGGAAAAAAGTTGCTCCTGCTGTGACAATGAAAAGTCAAGCAAGGCTCCAGGAAAGAAAAGTAGTTCCAAGAAGGATTTTCTAATGGAGTAAATTGTTTGTAGGAGTCTCATGGTTTCATTGTAATGGTCCTCGAGGCAGCAATCTTCCTGGTAGATCACTGTTGTGAGTCAGCCTAGCAGGAAAGCAAGCCTAGCAAAGAGGCAAGCAGGCATTAAACTCCTTAACTCTCACTCATAATTCAGAACTATGATAATTTAACAGGACCTTCTTCTGTAGCTGTCTAAATTCTCACCTTTAAGAGTTCATTGAAAGAAAATATCCCTCCCTCCTCCTCCCTAACATCATTTTAAAGTCACCAAATATCAGAGAAAAAAGCCTTTATTCTGTTCTCATGTAGCTGGCTTGTGCAGTGTCAATACTGATACTGATTCAGAAAGCATATTATGCAGGTGTTGTTAAAATGTCGAAATTACATTTGAAATGTAAATTTTGTTAGTGATAAATTCGGTGTAAATTTTGATTTTCTCTCTGGTTTTAACTTTCACGTCAGATGCCAAAGTGGAAGAAGAAAAGCAAATTAACTAATCTCTCACATGAACTTAATTTACTTTACCTATTTGTTTAGTTATAGTTACATACCTATCCCATATAACCATATCATTTTATCTATTGGTGAGTCTATCTGTCTGTCTATCTATCTGTCTATCTTGTACTTGTATACCTACCACTACACTACCTCACTGGTGGAGCACTGCAAAAATCAGTGCTGTTTCAGCTTGCTGTCAACAGGCAGCATGTGTGGCTTACTATGGGAAAACAAATCTGACAGTAATCACATGAAAGAAACAATGTGCAGAGTCCTTACCCAGGGACTTTGGTTACACAAACGTGTACAGCAGAAATATAAAGAATGAGACATGACTGATGAATTATATCTATGAAAAGTGAGTTGTCTTCCATTTGACTAGATGAAAACACCTGAAAATTGCACTGAACTGAAAGAATAACTAGTATAGTAAAGCTGCTAAAACTTCTGAGGACAGCAAAGGGAAAAAATGCCTGTGAAGTAATAGTGCAAGTGATAATTCAAAATTGATATTGTTACATCAAACATTATATGTGTTGCAACAGATGGATGGCCAACTGTATTTGATGTGAATGTAGGGTTAATTACAGTATTTGAAAAAGCATTTAGACACTCATTTTTGGTAATCCAATATGACAGGCATCAACAAACACCAAGGATGAAAAAAATTTAGCAAAGCTTGAAGAAATGAGAAAATTGCAACAAAAATAGTAAACTTCAATATCTCATGTACTGAGCAATCACAATTTCCAAATATGTTGGAAATAATCAGTTTCTTCTTATTGATGAAGCATAACAATATATGGCTGTTTAGCTACTGGTGGGCAGCTTGATTTGTCATCTACTGTTTGGAGAAGGAGAGTTTGCACGTGGCCTCCAAAGACCAGAATAATTCACAACTGACTCATGGTAAAGGCTTGTGACCTAATGGTTTTCTTTATTTTGGTTTGCATTTGAAACACATTCTGAATTTCTTCAGAAAATATGGATTTCTGGGAACAGATGTACTTTCCAATACCCAATGGCATTTAAGAAGCATGGAGTATTTCAGGACAGTATTAACATTAAAAAAAATAAATTTCAAAATATAGTAGATTTTTTTAACCCAGCTTTTTAGAGTATATTTAATTATTTTTGAAAGCAAATAATCTATCTTACTGTAAATCTAAACACAACTGATTCAAAACATTTCACAGCTCCTTTCTACTGAACACCTACAAGATATAGATATGTTCAATTTTAAGTCAAATTCAGTTTGGCAAAAAAAATAATCAAATTCAGTAAACAAAAATGAGTGATCTGAGAACTCGCTTAGGAATTCTTAAATTTGGAGATACAGCAGTTAATAGGGTCAATCTTGAAAATAGAATTCAGGGCTCAAAACCACTTGACTGTTTGCTCAAAGACAGCAAGGTGCTATAATTACATATTTCAGTATTTGTATAGCAACACATCCCAGAGTTCTTTTCACCTACGCAGTACATGAAACTGGACACAAGACACTTCTACAATTGAAATGTGTGCTGCGTATGCTGAACCGAAAACAAATCAAGACCAAATGAATAATCGCATTGCTTCCCACAATAATGTGAAATGGAAAAAGATTCTCTCCTAGAAGGGTATTATTGGTCTCATAGCATCCCTGGATGAGTGCACAAACTGCAAAAGTGAAGCAGTTGCCATCTGTCAGGAGCAAAACCAGTTACACCAGTTGCACCTGTAGGTGAGCCTGCACTCTTAAGAGACACCCTGAGCCCTGATATGTGGTTCAGAGATGTACCAGTGCCATATGTTCTCCTGCCCACTGCTGTCCCTGCTGGCCAGGCTAGGCTGTCCTCCCAACTAGCTGGTGGTTGGCTCCAGCCCAATGCCCAGCTCTCACCCAACAGTCATGAGAGAGAAAGATCTTTCAACTGATGTTCACCAAAGTCCTCTGAAATGCATTACCCATCTCAGGAAGGATTTCCAGATCCTACAGTGCAGCAGAGGAAGCCAGGATGCCGCAGAGAACAGACACGGGGAAGTCAACACCAGTTCACCTACACTATACAGCTGAGCACAGTAATTACAGACGTGGTGTGCAGCAAGCTTGTTTATTTGCTGCTTTATATCACACACTGTGTAATAGCCTGCAGGAATTCATTCTGCCCTTAATTTAGTCTTAACTAACATTATGCCTTTGTCTGGGTAAACAGCCAAAAAAAGTTGAGAAGGGTGGGTGGAATAAATAAGTAACGCAGTACATTAAGCCATTCCCTCAACCAGTATCAGTCAAACTCCCTCCTGCATCTAAAACTTTTGAATGGCAGTGAGAGAAAATTGAATTTATTAGGAGTTTGCTCTGGGTATAGTGTTGAATCAGTCTGACTCTCAGCTTAATTAAACTAAAGCTCATGACAACAGAGCATGGATAGGCAAAGGTGTGAGTGCATGGACCTCTTGGTGTCTTGTGACCAAGTCTCACTCCAAGCAATTGGCTATTTCTTAGAGATGCTACTACTAATTTTTCAGATCATACAGAAAATGAGTTTACAGAAAAATATCAGGCAGTGAAGAATTCACAGACATTGAACATACCTGCTGATCTCTTCCTGGTAGGTGACAATGAATAAATCAAGTAAGGCAGCACAGATTCAGACTGACAAGCTGGAGCAATCTCAAATGTCACATTCATTCATGGCCCTGAAATCAACCAAGCCTTTATCTTGGATGCTGTTTCTGTTCTTAAATGACAAAATATATCCAAATTATATAATTGCTTAGAAAGAAAAGAAGATAGGTCTTTTATAGCCCCAGCTCTTCCACATTAGGGGGGAAAAAAAAGTACCTAGGACATGGTTAAGCAAATGATTTTATTTAATTGGTGGTGCAGTATAGGCTACTCTGTATCTGAGCAGGTGGTTTAGTTTCCAGGCAAGGAAATAGAGGAAGCCAATACTTGTTTAGCTTGGTGGGCAATGATGAAAAGATACTGCAAAGAGACACTTGGCTAGATTGTTTGTTTTTTTTCTGGAAAAGTGAGTGACTATAAAACACTCTTTTTTATCCTGAAGTCCCTACTCTATTTGGAGTGATAGTCTGTAGTTACAGGTAGAAGAAAGTGCTGTATCATGGAAAGAGCACTGTGCCATGCCCTCTGTCTGCTCTCCAGCTCTTGGGACAATAGTGTGGTCCCAGTCATAGCTATGGGACAATGCAGCTTTGCTGTGACTGGTGACCATGTGTACACGTGGCTTTGTGACTCCAACTAATGCTGGGGACAGGGGCAGCACTGGCTAGCTAGATAATTCTGACAATGGAAGCCTGCATAAAGCAAGAGATCTTTGAAAATCTCTATCTCCAAGTATTTTGCTTTTCCAGTGGTCTTTATCTTATTTCCTTCCTGTCACTGTTTTCTTTCCAGTAACAGTCAGAGGCACACAACCTGTCATTATGTTTTGAGGCCATTAAAGCATTTTCAGCAGTAGCAGGTAAATCTACCTATGATCAGTGATTTTAATGACTAGAAAAATGGTTTCTAGGGAAACGCCTGTTCAAAGGAGAGTACAAAAACGTATATTAGGTTCACAGTATACCTGCAGAAGGTGAGGGTCTCTTGTGCATTTCCCTCACCAACTTCCTCCATCTGCGGGTAAGAGGAAGCCTTTCTGAAGACTGTGCATGGTTTGAGGGTCTAACCCTCAGCCGAGTCATGCTTCATGATGGATGTTTAAAGAGATGCCATCATGAACATTATCCTCTCTGAAAGTTTTTTTAATACAGGTCTTTTCAACAGTTATGAAATAGAGAGAAAAACAGATAGAATACGCACCCCATTTACAAAGGATTTGACAATGCATTCAGTAACTAACTTCAGACTTTTTTTATTAGCTCTTTTTTGGAAGGGTAAGCAACTTTTCAAAGCAATAGGACAAAAAATTTCCTTCCTGCTTCCTTCCCAGGTTACTCACCACCCTTTTCCCCAGTCAAATAGCTTTCATTGTGTATCACTGTGTCACCAAGGGAAGGCAACAGGACTCTGTCCAAAACCCTGCTGGCTAAAAGTAAGCAGAGCACTGTCTTCCCTCTGCAATCAATTTTTTGCAGCAGTGATGAAGTCTGTATTCTGACAAAATAAATATACAGCCCCTGTTACATCTCCTCCTGCCCACACGGTACCAACAGCCTTCCTCAGGAGCTTTTACTACCAAGTGGAAACAGTAGATGAGGATGGACTTGTGACTGAGAAAGTGGAGTCTACCAAGAAGCTGAGGTCAGTCCCCAGCAATGCCACTGCTTTTCTGATTATTTTTCACAAGTTCTAGTTCAAGTGCTCAGTTCAGCTGTGCTGGACAGGAATTGCAGCAAATCCTAGGCTTCAGCACAAGGCTCTCCCCAGACCTGCCTCATCAACAATGGAGAGGCAGCTCCTCCAGGCAGAGGTATGATCATAAAACCTCCTGGTTCCTGGATTTGAAGATCAAGGAGACCTTCAGCCATGTGAGCAATGCTCCAGGGCAGCCCCTGGAGGGGCTGTGATGCTGCACAGCCAGGCCTGGATAAGGGCAGAGCTTGAACCCACTGAAAGGCAGAAGGGCTGCAGGTTTGCTAGAAGGTGGCAGAAATCAGCGACCCAGCAAGTCAGTGACTCACAGCGTGTGCCCCCCTCCCTCCCCTCCCCGCCAAAAACGCTGAAAGCCCTGGCACTCTTCAGCCAAGTTTAGATAGCTGAGTTAAGGATTGCTAAGCAATCCTCACTCTATTTAGCTTCAGAGAGATTAAATTATGTTTCTCACTTTATTTTAATGTATTTAATGTTTATTTCTATATGTGCATGAGTACTTAATTTGGCATAATTATTGAGATGAATTGCAGCTAACATTACAAGAAAATTGTAACTTGTCATAAAACAAGTGGGACATATTATAGCAGAGCTGCTACCACACAGAAATACTCAGCTAGAATAGTTTAATAACACAGATCCACACTCCTCAACATCATACTTCTTCGGGGAGTCAATTATTATTCCTAATAATTATTAGGAAGTAAAATGGCTAACAAAGTAGCATATATAAAAACATCTTCTCACAGCAATAAGATTGTAAATCTTAACTCTATTTCATGACAGCAAGTGTAAGCAAGAATTACGCACAATGCAATGAGCTGAATGAATTAATATGCCTAGGGCTTTTGTTGCTAGAAATACTTTGCTCTGTATTATAATCAGTCATTTTAACTGATCTCAGCTGCAATTTAGTTTTCTTCTTGCAGTTTATAAATGACAGACAAGTGTTTGTGCCAAAGAGGCCTTCCAGCAATGTTCATCTTCATAGTCTTTCCTGCCTGTCTGAGGCCTGACCTTCAGCATGCAGGTCTTTTCAATACATTAGAAAGATAGAGTTGCTGCTTTCACCTCTTTTGTCATTCTTTTCTGCCTGCTGCAACCCAGTCCTTCTTGTCCTTAGCCCCTATGGTCCTCCACAGTTTAGCCACCCAGGTACATCTTCTCATGGAATTGAGAAACCAAGAATGTTGAAGACAGAGGAAAAGAATATGTTAAGCATCTCTGCCTTGTTCATGTCCCTGTTTGTGAGGTGACCATCCTCATCCTGTAATGCATTATTTACACTGCCTATTGCCATTAATATATATTAAAAAAATCTTTTTATTGTCCCTCACAGTTCTGTCCAGCTTCAAATCCAGTTGAGCTTTGGCCATATGAATTTTCTCCCTACAGTGGCAAGCAACATTTCTGTATTCTTTTCATGTCACCTGACCTTGCTTCCACTGGGCATACACCTTCCTTTCTTACCTTTTCCCTAAGGCAGAAGATTCCTGTTCAGCCAAGCCAGCCTTTTGCCTCACCTGCTTGACTTCTGACATTTGGGAATTGCCTGCTCCTGTGCCCTTAGGAGGTAAAGTCTAAAAAGTGACAGCACTGATGGACCCCAGCACCTCCAGGGGACCTCACTTACTAATTCCCTGAGCAGCCTGAAGTCAGGTCTCCTCATGTCCAGAGTTGAGGGTTTGCTGGCACTTTTCCTCTTATCAACAGAGATTTTAAACTCTGTCTCTTCCTGACTCTGAATACAAGTTTTGTCATCAAATGTTCAAAAAATATTTCACAGCCACCAAAAATCATATACTTGGCTTAAAAGCCATGAATTTAGAAACAAAGAATCTTTTGAACTCTTGTATTTTCTTTCTGCTTGAAAAATGTGTGATTAATTTACTCACAGCTTCAATCTTTTCTACCCAGAAAGGAGGGCTGAAGGTTTACTTTTTTGTTTAAATAAGTGTTTTGCAGTGCAGTCACATTAAGCTATTGAGATACCACATGAAGCAGTTTTCTGGAGTAAACACTGAAATCCCCACAAAGACAACATACAAATTAATGGAACATGCACAAGTCACATAACTTCTTTGCTGTCACAACTACAACTGTAGGCATACTGCTACTTTTGATTTCTTTTCTTTTGTGGGCTGATTTTCACCATTAGTGAGAGGGTCAAGTACAACAAAACTCTGCTTTTTGCCAGGACACTTTTACCAGAAAAATGGTTGCATAATATAGAGCAGCCACCCAAATTTGCCACCTGAGGCTTTACTGCTGGGTGCAGCTTTCTGTCTACTCTCTGTCTACTATGACTGTGCCTCTGAACTCTCTGCAGACAGGGCTGCCATGGAGTCATTAGACCTGGACATTTGTCCAAACTGTGAAGGGCGCCAGCGCTCTGCTTTGGCACTCTATTGCATGGGCATCTGGTCCTAGTGTTGCTAAATGGCTGATTTCAACAAGCCAGTCATGTGTCTCCACATCACCCATTTATTCCAGGAGTGGAGAAGGATAAAAGAAGCATTTTATGACAAAAAAAAAAAAATACTATTACAGGAAACACAATCTCCTCATTGTGTTAATGTACAAAAGCCAGCAATGCTGTTAAAAAAAAAAATTAAATTAGCTTCATTTTATTTCCTGCACCTCCAATGTCAGTTTTTTCGTCTCCATATATGTAGCCAAAGCTGCTGGAAACCCCATTTTATGGATGCATTTCCACCCTCATTCTGTTACTGCCTGATTTTATACTCAGGGTGAAAAACACACTGAGATCTCTATTTAATTTCACCTTTATGTTGTGGATGCATACACAAGCTTAATGTTGCATGTATGAATCTTCTAAAAGGTTTCATGAAATGGCTGCTTAGGCTGACTTTTCTTTCCACAACTGTGCTTTCTGTTCCAGCTAGCCTTGGGACACAGAGATGCCCAGTACTGCAGGACTTGCCCCAAAATGTTTTCAGGCTTAATAGATAAGGCAGGGGAGTAGTAACATGGTCCCTGTTTTCAATGCCAGAGCTGATTTTCATTAGGCAAAACTGGAGCTTAAACCACACCTCCTACTTCTCAGGGTGGATCCCCGATTTTGTACTACCACACTAACTAGACCTCTAAAAATATCAATCCATTGTTGACAGGAAGAAAAGCACATAGTGTCATAAAAGATCAACACCACCAACACTAGTGGGGATTTGATGCTTCCAAGGCAAACCGAAAGAGACATGAGACAGCAACCCAGCCTAGACAACTATGCATTGATAAGGATTTCTCCTATATTTAGCCTATTGGAATCTGAGAATTACTTAATTATTCATTTTACCCCCATGTAATGAGAAAAAAAGGAATCACAGATGACATCAGGACAAATTTGGCTTTTTCTGTATTTATTTTTTTAATTTAGTTTTTTTAAATATATTTTTAATTATACATTTTGGGGCCCACTGGATATTCAGAGTACTCACACTGAAACAAAATATGTACTATATTAAAAGTCTTGCTTTGTAAAACAAAGCTTCACTGATGCTTGTTTTCAAAAAACGGCTGACCTTCTTGACAACAAGTAAATAGTGACAAGTCAGCAAAATTGAAACCAAATGACCTCATGGAAAAATACAATCCTTCATGAATTAGGCTAGTTCCTCTAGAGTACACAGCACTATACTGGCTACAGTAACAGATCGCAAAATATAGAGAGCCCTCTGCCACATTGTTCCTACATGAGAAAAATATTAAGAAAAGGCACTTGAAAAAATAGGTGATCCTCAAGGCAGACAACTCGATGCTGCCATCTTTTCTAGATCAGTGAATCAATCCATATGAAATGCCCTAACACAAAGCACTGCCAGCATCCCCTTGCCAACATCATAAATGCCCCTGCATCCTCCCATTCTGAAGTGCTCTGCCCAAGTAGAATTCAAGGTCATGGTATTTCATCTTCAAGGCCCTTCTTATCTCGAATGTCACTCCAAAGTTCAAGACTCTCTTTGGCAACTCTTGAGATCCAAATGACAGTTTTTCTATAAGGCTGAAGTTTGTAGAACAGAGAGTAGAGCAAATCTTTCTCAGCCTCAAGTGTAAAACCATGTAAGGACCTCCCAAGGACCAACACAAAATGTTGAACTGTAAAGTTGTTGAATGAGGTTAAAAAAGAACAAGTAAAGGCATATAACAGCCATTTGTCACACTGAGTTTTCAAACTTCATAGAAATGTCCTTGAGTAAGGGGTTAATGGATCTTTGTAAGGACCTGCAAAGCACAGACTGGGCGCTTGCATGGGCTGAAGCATCATGAAATTCACTAATCACATGTCTCAGGTAATTAATGGTTAAAGAAATGGATTATACTTTTTGGGACATTTGTGGACTTGCAGAAACTTCAGTGAGAATTCAGGTAAAATCAGGTACAGTATGGTACAATCTGCTCTGTACCATCAATCATGAAAAAGAATGTAAGTTAAATCCAGGCAACTGCACTGTGAGAGCATCCAAAGAAAATATTTGGGTCATATTCTCTGAGCTAGAAGGATATCAAACCAACTTCTGCTAACTAAAGCAGCAGCTTTGGTTATGATAAGGGACACAGAACTGTCTTAAGCTAAAAGAAAATTTGTGGTAATGTGGTGTGATTTGAGGAGTTTATGTTTGAGGAGTTATGCAATTTATGGTAATGTGATTTGAGGAGAATATATCATACCTATAAACTAGGTAAGCTTTTGCTAGAAAGATCCTGCCCTGGTAAAAATTAACTAATCATTTCTAATGTAAGAACACTGATGTAGGCGCATAACTATAGCTGGTGAGGTGAAGTAACCATAAATGTCCACAGCTTTTCTGGTGCAAGGAAAGAAGTTTCACAAGCCAGAATTCCCATCCAGGCAAACAGTTTTGGTAATACACAAGTATGTGCAAGCCAGTCCTGAACTGTATGAACTAATGATTTTGCTGAGCAAAACCAAACCCCAAACCTTTAGCTTTCTACACTACTGTTTTCTCCCTGCCATTACAATGAGCTGCCTTTCCCTTGTACCACAACACTGCAATGCATCAAAAAGATGAGCTGATTACCCTTCACTGAGTTTTTGTAGCTCCAGGTGTCTCTCAGACATGCTCTGACTGCATCTGAGCAGGGTAAAGAGGCCCAAGCTTAAGAAAAAAGCCCCAAGAGACCTCTGAAGCCCTCTGCTCTTTGAAGCAGTTCAACTGAAACAGGATGTCTGGTCTCAGAGCATGCCAGCAGTAATGACTGCTGTCTGGTTTTCAAAGCTTGCCCTAAAACTGTGCTGAGATGCTGAGCCAAAGGCAGGAGAAGACTCTGTCCCCAGTAATGAAGAGCTAAATGGCAGAAATTTGAGAGAGATGCTTTCCATGGTGAGGAGAGAAGGATGCAAGAAAAGTTCTACCCTGATTTTAAAAGCCCTTCTGACTCCAAATGTGCATGTGACTCTAACTAGTGCATGCCTGACCTACACTTTTTATTCCTTTTAGTTGACAATAGCTTACTTGTGGATGCAGAAATGCTTATGATAACTTTATGGAAATCCAGCCTAGGTCCAACCAGACCCATCAGCTTATCTCTGAAACTGCTGTGCAAATGCCACAGTGCTACTGCTGAAGCCAGTACTCACCTGCAGCTGCGTGGCATCAAGCCCAAAGTAAGAAGCTTTGGCAGTGCCTGAGCCTGGCAGGGCAGCTCAATGTAGCCTCAGCACCAGCTGCACTGAAGCCACATGTCTGTCACCAACCTGTCACCACTCTTCAGTCCTGCTTCTAAGAATGGCCTTTAGCCTGGGGTCAGCACAGACAGCACGCACCGCAGCAGGTTCTGGACTGGTGCTCATGCTGTGCCTCTACCTGAGCCAAAAAGCACAGCCTGTATAGCAAAGGATGAGGGGCATCACCCAAGCTGCCACTGCAGTGGCTCAATTCTGTTGTATTATCCAGGTTACCTGATTTTTCCCCCTCCCACACTTTCCCAGAGAGGTTGCAGTATCTATACCCAAGCTAGCTGACACGCTGCTCTCTGAGATGCTTAGATTGATTCCGGATTAGCCTCAGTCCTCCTACCATTCTTCTTCCTTCTTCTGCTCGTTGTTTGCTCAAAGAACTGGGTCTTTGCTAAAGCCAGGCTTGAAAAGTCAGTGCCAACCAGTTTTTGCTTTGAGCATTAATGAACAAATGTAGAATATAATTACTTAAGACTGGCTGGGTGCCATTAGTCTCACACAGTAGCATGGTTGTCTGGCACCCTGCAGAACTGGCAATGGTGACTGGAAAAAATAATAAAGACATTTATATTTTTATTAAGGAAAGATTAGCTAAATAATATCCTGGTGATACAACATAATGCCTTGACTTGAGTCAGAGAAACTCAGAAAGGTCTAGACTCTAATGAAAAAGAGTTAAAGCACATTCAGCAGCTGTGATGATACTGAAGCAAGGAAACAAAAACCTTTATGATATGGCCCTTTCTCTCTCTCTCTCTTTTTTCAATATCTCTTCCTTGCTTGTTCCAGATGCTACCTGCAACAATAGTGTAGTATTCCTGGTTTTCTTCGGTCATTTACAGCGCTGAATTCTTCATCACATTCCAATATCTAATGCAGAATACAGCACACAAGCACAAAGCTAAGGACAGTTCTGAGCCATGGTATTCTAACTGGAGGTATTCAGAGCATTCTGGATCAGGTGTTTTAAAACAATTCTCATTTGAGGTAAAATTAATTTTAAAAGCCACTCCAAGGCTTGTTGGAGTAGAATGATGTAGTCCCAGATGAGCTGCAATTACCCTCAGCAGAGTCAAGAGTCAGATTTATGAATCCCTCATCAGGAAGAGTCTCCTGGGTTTTCTAGGTTGAAGGGTCATGGCTTCAGCTGCTGCTTTCCTCAAACAGGGCACTGCTTATATCTGGGCCCATGTTAGCTGTTGGTTACCTCACCTCTCCCTTCCTAGGGAAGAGAGGGATGGTAACACTGGTGGGTTCTATTTTATGCCACTGAAGCTTCATCTTTTTCCCAAAGTGTGTGTGTGTGTGTGTTGAGCTTCTACGGCACCTCTGCCCAAGGAGATGCTCCCACATTGCACTTTCCTCCTAAAAGCCCCAGTCTTGTAGATTCAGGGATCCTATCGTTTTGGCAGTGTATGGGCAGGGGCATCACTTCCCTGAACCCATTATTCCTCTTGATAAGGCATCTGTAAGGCATGTGAGAAGATAAAAGGTCAGGCTGAGGGAATGAAATGAAGGGAAAGCAGGGAATGGTAACCAACAAGCTTTGTATTTTTGTTATGTTGCACAGCTGTTCTCTTGGTCTTCCTAATGCTGTTGATATTTTTAAACTGTAAAGTCTTTAATAAGCAGGTAATACTTTCATTCTTTGTGTGTAAAGGGGATACATATAATATCTAAATAGCATGTATGATAGCAGAACATGAAAAGTCTTCAAGAGTGTACAGTCTTCTCTGCCTTGAGATTATCCACATTTATGTAAAACAGGATGGTCTCCATTCCTTATCTTAAAGTGTAGATTTTCCTACACATTTTGTTCCAGCATTCACTTTAGACATCCCTGCATTTGCATGTACAAACATTTTGCAGATTTCAAAATGACAACTTCCGCCTTTTAAAAATCATGGGAAATAAAAGTTCCCTATGCTACTTATCAGTGCACAAAGTCTTATGCCTTGGACCTCAAAAAATAAAATCAATCTTGATATTTGAAATATGAAAAGTGCATGAGGAAAATCTAAATCAGAACATAGAGGAAGAAAGTGTTAATTGACATGAAGACCAGCACAATCCTGACCATACTGATTGTTGTAAGGTTTTCATTAGCAAACAATTAGCAACACCCACACCAAATAAAATGAATTTCTAAACAACAGGTAGTAATAACAAAATACATTCATCAGCTGAGAGTCATTAGAAGGTAGAGAAAGATTATCCATAAAGAGAGGATTAGGAAAAAGAGAAACCCCTGATGTAGCAAAGGGAGCCTCAGCAGGCCAGCTGCCTAGATTGAGGTAATAATCCCACATTTTCTTCAAAGAAATAATAAAAGTAAAAAGAAAGACCAGAACAAATAAAAGAACCCCTTTGCATGATACAGTGTGCTATGGATAAATGCATGTGCCTTTTAAACAATCATTTCTAACAGGGAAACAAAGAAGAATCAGCAGTAGGGTTCGGTAATGTTTAAAGAGACCCAGGAACTGATAATGCCACTTTTATACCTGTGTAACTCCACTGGCTTCTTGATTTATGCCAATCTAAGTAGGAGGAGAATCTGGATGCACACAGTACAGTACAATGCGCTACAGGACAAATTGTTGTTCACTGTTGTTTTTCTGACTGCTGGGGGGTTAACAGAATTAACTAATTGGTCTCTTCAGGGATTTTTTTTTCTTTTTTTTTTTTTCTTAGCAATGCTTTAGATCCCGGTTATTTTCTTGCCTTAGTATTAATCATTGTTCCATCCGGTTAGTGCAGGGAAGAGCAGAGTGAAAGTTTGCCCAGTTTGAGCAGCCCCGGAAGGTTTCCCGTCCCTTCTGAGCAGCACTGCTATGGCAGCAGGTAGCTCGGAGAGGGGACAGAGGTGGCTCAGGGGACAGAGCCCAGGTACAAGGGGCTCTTCTATCGGTCACCAAAGCGTTCGGTCTCACTGCGATGGTTCAACCAGGTTTTCAGCGTGATGAATTAGGCTCCAGATCCTCTCTCAGCTTCACAGGGCCTGTTCTAGCAAAGCGCAGGGAGCTGCACCAGCACGCTGCGGAGGCGTCCAGATCCGTGCGCCTTTCACCTGGGATCCCAGGCTTCCCCACGGAAATTCCACTGAAGAGTCAGGCTAGGTTCGCACCCCTAGGACCTGCCTCAGCTGACATTTGCGCTGTGCCCCGGGCCGGGCAGTGGCCGGGCCCCTCGCAGGTCGGTCCCTCAGGCCGGGCGCTGTGGCAGGGACACGGCGGGGACATGGCCGCTCCCGCTCCGCTCGGTGGCCCCGGGCGCGTCCTGCGGCGCGCGCCGCCTCCATCAGGTGGCGCCATTGCCGCGGCCCCGGCCCGGCCCGGGCGGCCTCAGCCGAGGGCGGGAGCGCCGCCATGAGTCTGCCTCGTCCTGTCCCTGCTCCAGGGGTGTTTTGTCCATGTGGGTCTGAGGACATAAGCGGTAAAGCATAAACCAGCGGCAGGAGCCAAGAAATGGGTGAGGGCACCTTTATTTGGCTGAATCGGAGAGGGAGGGTTTATAGGGAAAAGTGGTTGAGAATTGTGCTACGTGGCCTTGGCCTGGAAGAGCAGGTTTGCATTTGACATAGGTCACTCAAAAAAGTATGAGGAGGATTATCTCCAGCCCTATGATACCTTCCAGATAACTCCTAGCAATATCTGCTGCCGCTGTCAACTTTCCATAGCATCCTCAATCCCACAGTGGTGCTGATGCCTTGAGGAGCTGGAACACAGGCTAGACAGAGTTAAGGGGAATAAAATCGATATTTATTGAGAGGCTTCAAAGGCCACACCCTGGTAATACATGGCCCCTGCCTGGATGACTCCAAGATGGAAGCAAAAGAGGGCTTGGTGACGAGATATCCCATCTTTATAGGTTTTAGTCCATTTGCATACAGAAGTCAACTGTCCAATTAAGTCTCAAATTGTGAAGTTTCATCCTCCTTGCTTGCCTGCTTGCCCGCCCTCCTCTTTTCATGTTGTTTATGCTTAGGGCCTGAAGTTTGAAGAAATTGTCCTTGAGTCCTTATCTGGAATAGGACTGTTTTGTCTTCACCACCCAAGCAGAACAGAAAAGCATACCCAAGCAGAACAGAAAAACTTAAAATTGAAGGCATCAGTGTCCGAGGCAGCAGCTGCTCCACTGTCCCTGCCTGCTTGTTGCTACCTTGCTGCTGGAGGTTGTCATCCCTCAGCCACTGCCGCAGAGCCTGTGTGTCACTGTGCCCAGGCCAGAGCCATCCCGTGGGCTGCAGTGACTCACAGGAGCTGTAGGGAGCTGTAGCTACTGAAGCTTCTCATCTGTGGGGAAACAACTTTTGGGCCAAAGGTGGGAAATGAAGAGCGACCAACAAAGCCTCACAATGCACTCACCTGTATACCAGTGCTGCACTGCATCCGGTGGCTTCTGCTCCTAGCACTAACTCTGCACAAGCATATGGTCAGATTTAGGAAAACATCTGCCAGATTCCTTCAGCTTCTACCACACTGAAACTGCAGGAGACTTTGAGCTTTACATGCTCTCATAGCTCTAGTTTACAGTGAGGGACTAAATTAACAAAAAGTGCTAGTCAGGAAAAGAGACCTAGATACACTTAGTCAATCTGTGGCATACAGAACTGGAAAACTGTGCTCTAGGAATGGGCAGTTACTAACAATTAAGTCAAAGCAGGTCCCTGTCCTACCACAGAGCTTTGGCCACGGCTCAAAAGAATGTACTGCGCAGCCATCATCCTCCATAGCCCCCCTAAAAAGGAAAAAATATTGCTGTGGTAGTGATGCTGTGGTTCTGGACTGTCCTTTCTGCACACCCAGTGAACCACAAACCTGGCATGGCAAGAAGAGCCCAGATTCTGGCCAGCTGGAGATGTTCACCAAAGTCTTCTCCAGGTGAAGTGTCTTTTTACACCCCCATTCAAATGCATGGGAGGAGAGGGTATGGGCAACTCCACCCTTTACAAAAGCAAAGACTCAAGGCAAAATCTCCTGGAGATTTCCTCCCACTCTGCTCCCTCCTATGGTTCCTCCTGGAGGAGGGGACAACAAGGCCCATTATTTATTTAACACCAGATTGCTCAAAAAGAGGTTTGAGCTGACTGTATAAAGAAAAGTAGGTTTATTACCTATAGTGCTTCACATTTCAGAGGAGCTTGTATTGTTACACAGTTTGAATTGTTTGACAATATAATTATTATTATTAGTCTATAATGTACACTAACAGGTCTAGCGGTGAAAGGCTGTATATTAACGCACAGTAACTATGTTTCTCTGGAGGGGGTTAAACAAAACTGTAACTAGGGTCAAAGCTATGCCTTTGCCTCCATCTGCTAGAAACCAGGCACAGTTGCTTAAATTTTAATTACAAATTAATAAAACAAAAATATGGTGCATTTTGCGCTGGAGAGCTAAATGCTAATTTTGCAGCTAACCATGAAATATCTAATATTGGAAGGCTCTAATGTTAAAGGTTACTGTCGTTTGCCTTTGAAAATATACCTGATAAGAGCCTCGAATTGGAACTGAACTAATAATCAAAAAAGAATGGCATAGCCCAGTGAACTGATTTTTACACCTTCTCTCTTTCCACAGATTCAGATAATTTCCTGGCAAGGGCTGTGAAACCAATATTTTTTTCTTATTGAAGACTGACGAGTTTCTGGAGCTCTTCTGTAGCCACACTAGTTTCTGGGAAGAAGAGATAAGCCCTTTCCTATTTGCCTAACAATGATGGCAAACAAAGCAGCACAGGAAGCAAAAGGCTTTTTTAAAAATGTAGTTTATTGGCTTGGCTCAAGGTTGCCTGCTAGACTGAACAAGCAAATACATTTTAATCATATTTCTCTATAATGTATGTTTCAGTACAAAGTACAGGCATTAAGATGCAAGTACAGAACTGGTTTCAGGGCAACTGGTCTGTTTTTTTCACAGTAAAACATGTGTGTGGTTAATAGTGCTGGAGATGCAGCTAATAAGTGCCCTGAAGGTATTCTTCCTACCTAGCCTCCAGTCAGGGAAGCAGCTTACAAAATGTTTAACTCTTGGGATACAAAACAGCTGGTGGCTGTGACTGCAATGCACCATCCCTTCTTCTGGGTCTCAAAACCATATAAAAATCATGATTCCTGGAAAGAGGTTGAACCCTTCAGCAGACTAATGAAACTCAATGAGAAATGTGCCGGACGAAGAAGATGGTGGCTAGAATATAGGAACTCAGGAGATGGTGAGTCAGATAGACTCTTGAAGGATCTCTGTCAAAATACTTGAACTTCATTTTTGGCAACACATGTATGTTTAGGCCAATTCAGATTTTAATTCCTCCTAGTCTATTCAACATCCTGCTACAAGATCTTTTGCTTCCCTTCATTTGCCAGGTGAACACAGACAACCCAGTTCCTCTGTTCTGGCTACTTTGTACTGTGCCAAACATCTTAGGCAGCCATAACATTCTTTGCCATTTGAGACCACCTTGTGCCCTCACTGTTCAACAAGTTTTGCTGTAAAAAATCAGCAGGTTTAGTAGTAGAAGAACTTTAGCTCTGCAAAGGCCAGAGGGAAAATGTATGCAGTAGTGATGTTGCTCCATCACCCGAGTTATCTTGAAGAGATCGTCCTTTCTGACAGGCTCTCCTGTGAGCACTGACAACCTCAAATCACAGTTTTGTTGATGCCAAGCCATTTTGAGGAGATACAGACTTCTGCTGTGGCTGTCACCACCTTGTCTTTGCTGGGATGTGAGAACACTTCTCACAAAGTCCTACCTTCCCAGTCCAGCTGTTACATTTCAGATGATGCAAGGAGAATTGCTGCCAAGAACCCATGAGAGAAAAAGGGAAAGGGGGACTGGGCTGATGAGTTACAGCAGGAAAGAAGGTGATTAGTGAAGAGAGGAAGGTAAAAACAGCCAGCCACCACTTCCTTCACATTGTACCAAGGGGGAGAGTTAGTGTCCTGCCAGCTGTGCAAAGAAAGCAAGCCAATCTGGAATCAGACCAAAACTGCATAAGGAAAGAAGGGCAAGGCAGAGAGCTGATGCTGATACAAACCTGTCCCTATGCTTGCATTCTGTATGTGGCAACTGGGAAATAGTCTTTGTGTTCTTGCCTGTTTCTAAGGAAGGTAGCGTTTGAGAATAAATATTTAATGTCAGCCAAGAGTTTGAGTTCCACAAAGGCAGTTAAGTGTTTATTCCTCAGCCTGAGTTCTTGCTTTCTTGGAGCAGAGTAGGTACTGAGCCTGTCCTGGAGATCAGCCAAACCAGGCATTACCACCTTTTCAGTGGCATGCTTCCTCATGGAAAAATTTCAGGCTCCCCTTGCTGTTTGCTGTGGCATGTGAGCAAAGGGCTCGTCTGCTGTCCTGAGGGATTTAGTGGATTTGGTGACTGATTTGCCACTTTGTAACAAGAGCTTCCCAAAAGAAATCCGAGCACAGTGATCATCTCTCCAAGTTCTGTCATTTCATCTGGATATATGGCTTTTAACAGTGTTGCCAGTTGCCTTGAGGCCACATTTTGTGAAGCTCTGTTTAAACATGTAGGAGGTTTTGTCATCATCAGGCAAAGCTCTATAACTAACCTGAAATATGTAATGACAGAATACACCACCTATATGCTACATAACTGTTCTCTTCGGGTTTTTGCTTGTGTTTTAACCTCTCTCAAACTGTCTGTTTGAACTTCCAGTCCATTCCTCTCTATACTAGATTCCACCAGTACCTGCTGGAGAAGGGGATGTGTTCCTTTTGAAAACTGGGTGGGTGATAGCTACTTAGCAGGAGGCACAAGGAAGGGAGGGTGCTAGAACATGCAAAGGGAGTCCCTAGGACTGAGATTTTGTTCCTCAGGAGTATGCAGAAGCTTCTGTATGTTTGTGGGAAATATGATCTTTCTCTGACCAATGCTTTTGAGCTCTACTTTTGGTAAGGACAGGTAAGGGTGTGTACAATTCACTTAATTACTACCTTGCCCTCCTTGGAAGCATCCAGCAAGCTTTATTTGTAATGAGTTCACCCCTGCAACAATATCATCAAAAAAAAAAAGATCTATCTTAACAAATGACAGAAAGACCTTAAATATAGAGTACTTTCCTAATTGTATGGTAGCATAAACCCAATTCTCTGTAATAGATATGCCCATAAATCTTTGGAGTAATACCTTTATTAAAGGTAGGGTCTCATCTGGAAAGTCTTTGCACTGATACAATGGAGAGGATAGTTCTAGTTATCAATACCAAAAAATGAAAGGAAAGAAGAGGGGCTATTCCTGCACTAGGCTCTATTTTTACATTTCTGACTTCCTTGAGCCACAGTGCAACACAACTGACTAGGAAAATGTTTTTTAAACAGAACTAATTACAGTGAATTCAGTTTTGTGCTTTGTAAGACCAGGTGGAGAATTCTACTGTGCTCCGTTGTTTTGGTCAAAGGATACACCCACAAATTTTTCAGTAAGATTCTGCCTGCCAGTAAAGTCAGCAGCGTGAACAGCAGCTATGTCTCACGTTAGGTGCCTAGGGCTCAAGACTGAAAGAAAGTCAGATGCAACATGATAGGCTCATCAAATTATTCCCTTTGGGCCACATATCCTTTCCTTGCCCCAAAAAGGAAATCATGGTGGTTTGGGAGCACAGATGCATCAGGACAGCTCTTGAAACTGTGACTCTTCCTAGGTTTCCCACTTAATGGGAAAGTTTCCCACTTGCATCTACATATTCCAGCACAATCCAGCACCAGGTACTGATAAGTTACCATGTAGGCTTTTGCAAGGGTTTGAGCTTATTGTACTCAAGTGCTGTTAGTACCTTTTAAGACTTACTCCTAAAACATTAGAATCACAAAGAACTTAGATGTATTTTTAAAAGAGCTTTTTGACTTCACTTTAAAGTGATTTGAAGTGATCGCTGGAAGCATTAACAGTCCTGTGGACTGAATTTAAGCTGCATTTAAGTTAATTTGCATAGTAGACATTGTTTTCCAAGTCTTCTGTAGTAGAATATAAATTCTCTTGACTTGTGCAACTTTTAAATGCAGAGGATAAAATTCTCTAGCATGTTGCTGGGAGGCAGACAGTCCTCATGAAAGCTATGAGGTTTTGAAATTATTCTAGGAAGACAGTGTTGAAAATCCTTTTATGGTGGAGTTCATTCAGCATATAACAAGAAGGAATATGACACAATTGACTATAAAACATGAAACAGAAAACCTACTTCCCAAACAATGCATTTCTAATGAAATACACTATTTCTTGATAATTTCTCCCATCCATTGTGAGAAGGGTTTTCTGCTCCTTTAGAAGATGAAGGACAGATAAAGAGAAAAAGTTAATTCAAGTAAGCTAACTCCACTGGGGCAATGTTCAACTCTGTATTTGCAATTTGTGCTCCAGCTGGTGACAAAACATAGATCCAGCACAAGCAGTCCTGTCTACCAGACTGAGCACTGGCACAAATCTCATTCTCTCCAGTGAAAAGGCACAAGAGATGGTAACAAACACTTTTTCAGGGGTGTGGCTCCAGATGGCTCTTCCTGAGGGAGGAGTATGGTTCCTTGCTGAGCTGGAGACATTGGCAACACTCCTTATTGATGGGAAAGGCCATCACACCAGTCACACACTGCACCCTCAGCCAGACACAGGATGCCTGGCAATGACCTTAGGCATTTTGCATGAGTATGTGGGACTTCTGGAGATGTGTGAGGAGGTTGTTTTGGCACACACAGTTCTAACAGACTCAGGTAGAAAGGGACAGAAGTAAAAAATGCCTGGACAGATTGCTACAGGTCCTTGGCTATTCAGTTTGGAAGTGAAGCCACATCTGGCTGAAGGTTTTATGATGCCCTCAGCAGGTGTGTGGTGATGGCAGATTATCATTGACAATTCTGTCCAGTCCATAAGAAAAAAAGGGGAAAGTATTAGTGATACTGCTTTCTTCTAGACCAATGCCAGCAGGCTGTGAGTGCACATTGAGGTATTAGACTCTGTCCAGAAGAACTGGAGAAACAAAGCTGTTACCACAAGACTTGACTATGGCGAGAAGGTGCCTCAGCATTAAGTACCACTTTGTGCTCTGTGTAAATTAATTCAGGAGCTTTTTGAAAAGTGGGGTGAGGGACAGAAGTCCTTAATACTAAGGATAGCCATCTTATTCCCAGATGCTAGAATTGTATGTGAGCCAGAAATAAAACAATTTCTCTAAGAGACTATCTCTCACACACAGAGGCATTTGTCAAGGCATAGCCCAGCTACCAGAAAATAAAGCACAGGCAAATAGACAAGAGCAAATGCAAAATCTAAATCATCTGAGACCTGACACAGTAGAGTGCCATGGCTGTCAGTAGGGTCACCCTTTTCTCCCACTGGCAGGGGAGTGGGAGTCCTGGAAACCTCTTGTCTCACATCACCCCATCTGGGACAGGACAGGACAGTGCAGCCTCTACTGTGAGTTTCTGGGTGGTGGTCACAGCGAGGCAGAATGGTGGTAGCATGGTCAGGACTAGGCTTGAATCCTGTTTAGCTATCCCAAGAGATGTTTGTTTTGGCTACCAGAGAGGAAAAGAGGCAAAAGCAGAAGGAGCTTATTCTCTGTTTTTGTGTTTTTGTCTCCCAGTTTTCTCCACCTTCAGATCCATGCTGCTTTGGCTCAGTTGCCGGCTTCTGTTTGCATTTTATCCAATCCACTCTGGCATGTTGTCTTGGCTCCTTCTCCTTCTGTTGCAAGGATTTAGTACTATTAACAAGTTTTGGTAATAAGTTAATTCCACTTTCAGGTTAGTGGCTGTGGAAAGAAGTAAGACACTTATAATTTGTCTGGGAGGACTCAGGTGGCACAACACTCTGGGTCACAGAAAGGCAAATCCTGACACTTTTACCTCATAGTGCATTGTGCTTTGTCTTTGCATCCTCTACCTTTGTGGCTCCAGACATGAATGATACACCTGTTCATTATGGTATTTAATGTGCAGTGCCATTAATAATAGTACATTACTGCTTGCAAACTTTACATATTTTTCCTGTGTGAACCCCCAAAAGGCAGTCAGACAAAAGAAAGGGGTAGATTACAGAATGGAGACACAGCTTCCTTCACCTGAAATTGAAACTACGTAGACAGCAAATAAATTCTTCCTTTCTCCTTTCACTATATTTTCAGTATTAGAGTAGAGATGGGGTATTCATAGTCAAACCCACATGGCAAGTGGGACCATATGTGATACTGAAACATACTGCTTGCTGCTAATAAGTGTGTCTAATACAGGTTGAAGCTGCTGGGTCCACTAGCCAGATTCTGGGCATGCTATGCAAAAGAAGTGATTAAGCCTTTTATGGATTAAATGAGCTAACACAATAGAGGCCACCTGCCAAAGTGTTTGCCATATGAAACACCAGTGCAAAAATTATTCTAGAGGAAAGAAGGGAAGGCTTTCCCAGGAATTTGAATACAAACGCAGGACTCGAGTGGTTTCAGAGGCAGAAGGCAGTGAGGGCACATGGCCTGAATGCAAGCTAAAAAAAAAGTTAACTCTGGATAAACAATTAGATGGGATATATGCAGTAGAACCATGCAGAATAAAATAATCTGGCTTTTCTTTTTCCTGTTTTATTGCAGAAAAGGGTGCTTAAGTGCATTGTAAGTAAATTGGAATGAGCCGAAGAAATACCTATTCCATTATTTTCATTTTCTGCTTCTAAATGAGACAAGCTGTATTTTCCGGTGCTTTCAACTCTGGTTTGAACCATGCAGGTGGTTTCTAAGGGTAATCCTGGAGAAGTCCAGGAGAAAAGCCCATTGAGTCAGGATGTAACTGAGTTGAAGAAATTCTTAAGTAAGGTATAGCAATACTTGCAAAACTCAAATACCGACTAATATATTTGAAATTGAAACTGATCTTTGCAAAGGCAATGAAAATAGCAGCCTGGAGGACCCTGAGAAGTCCTAAAGAATGACCTTTCATGCAAAAGAATTGCTTTGATGCAAAGACTTTTTTGGGTGTGAGAAGTCAGCTCTCCCAGTCTCTGATGTCAGAGTGAATTTGCAATTGGACAGTTTTTTGAGGAATTTTATCCTAGGCAAACTTTGGTGAGCCTGGCCTTTCTTAATGATGGTGATCTTCAGCAGGATTTATGGAACTGACAAATAAGCATCAGAAAGAAATTAAAAGGATGACTAAGGAGAAAAAAATGGGAAGTGAATGACTCGAGAATGTGGATTAAATGGGACTTTGTCATATGTTCCTAGTCTTTTTCTAAAACCACAGAAAGCAAGAGGAGAAAGGTCAGATAATCCTAGCTCACAGGATACCAAAAAATCCTATTTCCTCAGAAGGAAAAGTCCAAAGCTCATTTCTCTGAAACAATAAGACTCATTTGTCCCATGTGAATGGCTGGGAAGGTAGGGGAGAGAAGGGCATTTCCTATGTCCAACTGAAATGTTCCAGCCCTGCTGACACTGCAGAATTTACCCAAGGAGGAATTAGCTACAACTAACACAACCCCCTCACTGGCAGTTTGGAAGCAGCCATCCATCAGAGTGGGCTGAAATACAACTAAGAATTAATTAAAACACATGACAGATACCTCCAAATATTAGCGAAGAATTTTAGGATGAATTAGCAAAGGACATGTCTGTTCACCTGGACCTGTGATTTGCAGGATTAGATCAAGAAAAGTATGTCAAAGATCTTCTCATAAATTTAGAATCTGAATTTTTTGCTGCAGCAGTATAATAATGGAAAGGAAAACTCACGGGAGGAGGCCTGAAGCTGGTGTTCATCTACCTTGTGAGTATAGCTGGCTGCCTAATAAAGGAATGGAAAGGGGGAGTGGACTCTAATCGTGGCTCATCTACTTTGTGAATGACTGGCAACAAAATATATTTTGCAATATGAAACAACAAAATTTAATCTTCAGCGATACAAGTTTTATTGGCAAACTTCTCCCCCCCACTTTGCAGGAATTTGAAGGGAATGATGGGAGAGCATGGGGAAGGTGACTACTGCAAAATAATAATCTGTGGCTTCATTTTTAGTTGGTAGTGTAAGATCGGCCAAGCCCTCAGCCTCACCCACAAGCCAATTTGTTGCAACAATCACTGTATGTGAGGAAAGGTTTTGAGATGAGTGGGTGGAAATCAAGGTAGCAGGAACATTTGTGCTTTTGTTGTTCTGTCAGATACCACCCACAACCCACTGTTGGAGCACAAACCTTCACCACCACCACCACCACCACCACAATCCTCCCTGCCAGCTTTTGAAAATATTCTGCAAATTGACATTAGGCAGTTTGAAAACACAGTAGTTTTTGTATATAAGTTAAAGTACGTTTCTGGGTTTTGTTAACAGAATACGTAATATTAAAAACTGGGTTCAAGTTAAGGCAAGTCTGTGTCTCTACCTTTCTGTAGACATCTTTGAGGGAAGTGTTTTTTCCTGAACGCCATTCATGGTAGCAATTGTGTGTGTGTGTATTCATATAGCTGTTAGAAACTAACCCAGAAAATACCAAAGCACTAGAAATTGTGATGGAAGATGTCAATGAGTTAATAGTCAGGGACACAGCTCCTGGACAAGCGTGACCACAAGTAAATCTTAGATTTGTTGTTTTATTCTATACCTTCTGCGATGGTGATTTGCCCTGCACAGCAGAACAGATCTTGGCCTTTCTTTTTCACTTACTAGAGGATTTGCAGAGCAGGAAAAGAAGATTACAATTCCTCTCAGCAGAAAGTAATCCTTTTAAGGTAGGTATGTCAGCATTCATTGAGAAGTGTGGGAAAGTGCATGCTACTTAAAATGCTTGACAGGTCTCAGAGAAGCGTGGTGGCAGGAAGATGGGAGCAAAGCCCCCAGTTGTGATTACAATGGCCCCCAAATTAGAGACTGTTAGAGGGAGCAGTGAAAGCAGAATTCAGGAGCAAAGATTGATTTTAATGTTTATTTAGTTTGGTAAATTCACAGCAGTAAAATCCAAAATTATAAGCTAGAGTGGCATTTGTTAATTTGAAACTCATAAGAAACAAATTTTCTGTTTACCTGGCCACTTTAGAGAGGTAGTGGTGCTGTCCTGTAATTTTGCAGTGCATCATGTTGTTACTGAGTATCCCATAAAGTCATGGATCTGCTATACCTGATACATATTTTGATTAGCTCATAAATCCTTCAGTACACATTTGTTCTGTTTGGAAATTTTAGTCTAATAGGCATACTGAGCCCAAGACAGAGCTCATTGTTATGAGTTTCATTGTGTAGTTTTGAGTCTAAAGAGTTGGACTGAGACATTATCAGCAATGCTCTCATGAGATGATAAGCAAGGTCAGAAACTATTCTGGACCCAGTCATTGCAAAATAATTCAGGCTTAATATATGAGGCTGAAGTTGAAGAGTACCCAGAATTCAGCTAAACCTTATCTGAGCAGATGATGAGATCCTACTGACAAGGCAATAACACAAAAAATATTGTGGGTTAGAAAAAAGAACTTTGAAATAGTATGACATGAGGTAAAGCAAATGGGCAGGAATTCAGTGATGGAAAATCCAATACTGAGAAGTATTTGAGCTACAGCTACAGAAAAATTAACAAAATTTTTTAAAACTCGCCACACTTCTAATAAGGAAACATAAAGAACAATAACTGACAAGAAGGGCTTGAAATGCTGAGAAGGAAAATTATTATGAAAGTACAAAATGGAGTGGAAAGTTAGGAGGAAAAAAAGAGAAACAAAGCAAAAGCAACAAATTGCATAAAATAGCTTAAGATATGAGACAGTTCATAATGTATTTGTAACAGCATAATAGCTGCACATCTCTATTGTAAGAGAATTCAATTTTATTCACTCTAATTTAGCACAGTCAACATAGCCATTTCAAATCTGTTGTTCGAAATTCAAGATAGCATCTTGACAGCTTTTTAACAAACGTGCTTCATAATGTAGACTGTTGGGAACAAGGGAAAGAACCAAACCCAGGGTCAGCAGTGGAACACATACAAGCCTTTCAGGAAATGTATTGCACAAGAGATCTTTATTCTTTTGTATTTTAAGAAGTCTGTATTTCAATTTTGCTGATATTATACATAATTCCCACGTTTTATCTTCTGCTGAATTCCCTCCTCCCCACCTCATGCCCAGAACTTATTTCTACACCCCGAGTGACAACCTGCAGGTGCCTCAATAGTGGATATTGCAATGCAAACCAGTGTTTAAATTGGCCTGCTTTGGCTAAATGCTTGTTTGTTTGCATGTAACGACTTCC
This sequence comes from Rhabdornis inornatus, assembly GCA_013397075.1. Taxonomy (NCBI): domain Eukaryota; kingdom Metazoa; phylum Chordata; class Aves; order Passeriformes; family Rhabdornithidae; genus Rhabdornis; species Rhabdornis inornatus. Next base: position 433,821 of record VWZS01000116.1, read on the forward strand.
CTCACATTCTCTCTTAACAAATACCTTCCATATGGTTGGAATGTAAAGGCTTGGAAGTACTTAAATGGGTAGTCCCCATGTGTTATACTGACAATCAGATGCAATGGTACACAGAGAGGCTCTTCCCCTCAGAGACAGTGCAAAAACTCATCTCATCTGTCCTTCACTTTCCAAAAAAGTGTTACTTTTCTCTAACTATTATTTTAAGTCACTATTTACAGTGGAGTGTTTAAAATATCTAGTCAGACCTGGGAATTCATCGTAGTAGGCAGACTGCACAGCACATTTTGAAGTGCTCCCCTAAATGAAAAAATACATAATGCTTTTAAAGTCTCTGTCACCCAGAAGGTACTGAAACAGTCAAAACAATCTGAATTTATTTTTAGAGTTGCAATTCACAATTGTGTTTGAAGGTAAGCTACAGAGTAACACACTTGGTTCCTCTGATTTGCTTTTATCAATTAAAAAACTATAAAGATAGTTATTATGAGCTTATTTCAGTCAGATTACAAGGGCAAGTGAATTTCTTACTGTTCTACTCCTGCTATCCAGACTAGAGGGCTGGGGGAAGACACCAGACAGAAACCTGGGTGTGAAACATACCCTGAGACCTTAACTGAGATCCCGCAGTTCAGACATAGCCGTCAATTATTCTCCTATTTTCTGAAATCCTATAAGGAGAATGGCAAAGACACACTTTAATTTTACAGTACTGCAACTACTGAGGTACTTCACTGCTGATCCCAAGAGAACTCTTTCCCTCTGAGCCACCTACAGAGGCCATCCTTTTGAGATGGATGATGAACAGCTGGCAATAGCCCCCGCCTTCAGAGAATATGTGTGGGTGCCGTGCTGGCAAGATAGAGAATGCTTCTCAGGGAGCCCTTCAAGGGAGAAATATTCGGATGCAAGGATGGGAAAAGGGAAGAGAACTTTATAAAATGTGCCCTAATCAGGGGAGTTAACGTAATTGCAACCGTATTAGAAAGTGTATCCTTCTATTACGAAAGCTGCATGAGGAAAATACCATCTCAACAGTTTTCTGCTGGACCTGCTTCACATTACATTGGGCAAGGGAATATTCACAGTGCCAGTGGGACAGGGGGAAGCTGAGTATGGACCTCCACCCAATCAGACAACTTTGAGAGCACCTCTCTGCTCAAAGGGTAGCCTTTCTCACTGAATTAGGAGGTAATCATAACACAAAGTAACTAATCTAGTAACAGTCCCCTTGATTAATATGGGACACATAAAACGTTGTTGAGTTTTAAATAAAAATTAAATCTCTTAATTGAGGAATACAGGTTATTCAGAGGAAACTAGAAAAAATAGTTTACCTGGTTTTGTGTTCATCTTTCTACTAGCTGCACAGTGGAAAATGTGATGAAGTAGAAACTTGTGTGGAGGAAAAGTGCTTTAAAATTTGATATATTCCCTTTTTTTTTTACAATAAAATTTATCTGATTAGATTTATTTTCCAGCATTTGTGGTATTTTGAAATTTGAACTGTTGACTTGCTGTTTCAAGGAACCAGTTCTGCTTCCCATCCCTTTCACTTTTAGATTTCACTTTCACAGTGAAGTTGAAGGCTGTTGACCTGGGAAGCTGGGGAATGGATTTAAAGTCCGCCTGTATGCGGCACTGGTGAGGTTGCACCTCGAGTCGTGTTTTCAGTTTTGGGCTCCTTACATCAAGAAAGACATTGAGGTGCTGGAGAATGTCCAGGGATGGGGAACTGAGCTGGTGAAGGGTCTGATGAAGGACCTGGAGCACAAGTCTGATGGGGAGCAGCTGAGGGAGCTGGTGTTGTTTAGCCTGGAGAAAAAATGGCTCAGGGGACACCTTATTATTCTCTACAACAGCCTGAAAGGAGGGTGTAAGGAGATAGGGCTCGGTCTCTTCTCCCGAGGGAGAAGCAATAGGTCAAGAGGAAATGGCCTGAGACTCTGCCAGGGAAGGTTTCTTTCCTTAAAGGGTGGTCAGGTATTGGAACAGGCTACCCAGGGAAGTGGTGGAATCACCATCCCTCAAAATGCTCAGAAATCATATGCATGTGGCACTTGGGGACATAGCTTAGTGGTGAACATGCAGTGCTGAATTAATGGTTGGACTTTACAATTTTATGATTCGAAAGTGGCATTATCTGTATTCTCCCTCCACCCTCACTCCCCATTTTTTTCCCAGAGGTTTTCAAGGCTTACACTTCTCGCCTGTATTGCGTAAATAAACATTTTAAAGTTATTTGGAGGATGAAAGCCTATTTCCCCAAGGCACAGCCTGCCCCTTCCAGACGAACAGCTGCCGCCCAGGAAGTGTGCAGGAAAGGACAGACGATGCTGGGTGTCTAGGGGATCCGCATCAGCATCCGGGCAGCACTGGCCCATCCCCAGGCGTGCCACGCGGAGTGCCCCGTCCCTCTACCCGCTTTCCCGCCGCTGCCGGACGGCTCCACCCCGCCACCGCCCCGCGCCCCTCCTCCCTGCTCCTTCCTCCTCCTCCTCATCCCGCGGCAGCGC
>VWZS01000116.1:437267-574040 GCA_013397075.1 Rhabdornis inornatus
GCCAGCGCCGGCCAGTGCCCGCCAGCGGCGGGGCGGCTGCCCCGGCTCCGCACGCAGCGCGCCGTGCGGGCCACCGGGCGGCCCGCGGTCCCGCCGGGAGCCATCCACGTGGCGCGGCGGCTCCGCGGTTGTAAAAGGCCGGGAATAGGGTGGAAACCGCCCTCGGGCGGCCCTGGGACATTCAGCAGCGGCGTGGGGCAGCTGCAGCTGTGCTGGGACTTGGTAGCGGCTCTAATGAGGCCTGACGGAGTGGATCATTGATAATTAATTAGTTGTGGGCCTGGGGATGCCACTTTAGAAATAGCTAATGTGTTTATTTATTTTTAATTCTGGCCACCTTTAGGTGTTTGGGGTTTGTTTTGGTTTTTTTTTTTGTTATTGTTGGGTGCTGGTGGGTTTTTTTTGTTGTTTTTTTTGTTTGTTTGTTTGTTTTGTTGTTTTTTTTGTTTGTTTGTTTGTTTTTTCTTTTCTTTTTTGGTTTTTTTTTTTTGTTTTTTTGTTGAAACGCCGCAATGCCAACACAGACACATTTGAGCCACCTGAGAGGCACCATGCTTCCATCGGCTGTGGTCTGGTCCAAGCCTGGTGGCGCATGCTTGGATGCATCAGGCAGATTGTGTGGTTCAAATCTTGGGAGGTGGTATGGCTGTAGAATGGTAGAACACTTAGGTTTGGAAGGGACCTCATCTAGTCAGCCTCCTTGAATGAGCAGCGCTGTCTTAAACTAGATCAAGTTGCTCGGAGTACCATCCAACCTGACCTTGGATGTTTTCAGGGGTGGAGCATCCACCAGCTCTCTAGACAACCTGTTCCAGTGTTTTACTTCTCCTTATACATAGTCTAGATTGACTCTCTTTAAGTCATGGTGAGGTTCCCAGGTGGTGGGGAGGAGCGAGGAGAAATTCAGCATCTCATTCAGCTCTTGCTGATGGAAAGTTTGAGCTTTGCAGGGGTTTCTGTGGAACTGGAGTGTAGTAGAGCCACTGGAATATTTATTAGAACCTCTGTCCTCTCAGAGACTTTGTAAACCTTTCACCTCTGTATGACCTCAGGCCCTCTTTTGGCAGTGTGAAGATAAGGGCACTATAAAACAGCTTGGAAGAACCCTGTTTGGCAATAGACACAGGTAGCACTTGATTCTCACCTTTAGTGCTGTAACACAAGACTTACCGTGTACTAGTTGCCTTTCTAGTACTCAGCTAAAAGGCTGCACATCATGTTTCTTTTAAGGCTTAGCAAAGGGGAGAAGGATATGGTCTGCTCTTGGTGCTTTCCTGTTTCTCACGGGAGTTTGTTTTTGTCTGAGCACAGCCTTCTGCTGTCTCTGCCTTGTGTTTGTGATACATTGGTGAGCAGTGAGTTCAGTCCTGGCTGGAACAGAAGGACGTGGTGGCAAAAGTTTCTTTGCTTCTGAAATCACAGCTCATCACTGGTGACAGGCAGATTGGCTTGTGAGTAGGTGCCCCCATTTGAAAACAATTGCCAAAGAAGTTAGCAGTACAAAACTCTTTTGAATTGCAAGACCTGCAGTTCCATTTCCTGTCCTGAGGCCTGATTTACCAGGTCCTGGCACAGCAGTTTCAGTACACAGGGCTTGTTAAAGGAGTACTGTGACGAAGTGGTTGCACTCAGAAGACCTGAACTCGAGTCTTAGACTCAAGCAGTCCAGGCACAAAGCGAGGGTGCATCACATGCCTGTGGTATTGTACAAAAGTGTTTTACTTGGAACGCCAGGGCTTGGACAGTAATTGGAACATCACCATAGATTAAGTGGATGCTTGTGAATTATGCAGAATTAATTCAGAAATAGTTGTTGCAACTGTTAGGATTGTTGAGACATTAGATGGCACAAAGGAAGAAATAGTAGTAATTGACAGCGTTTGGATTGCGTTCATACGCTGGCATGCGGATATTCACAGTACTACCAGCGTTTTTGAAGAGTGGGAAATAGTTTCCAGGAAGGTACTGCCTGTGGAAGGTGACATTTTAAATGATGTGCCATGTGATTATGATACTTGGGCATTCCTTATTTTAGGATAAAGTAGCTTTATGGGCATTAGCTTATTATCAGTCTAAATAAGGCAATATAGAAACCATATTGTGCTGTTCTGAAAATAGCAGAATTGACCAAAATTTCATGGAGCAATAGGTTTACTGGTGTGAAAATTGCCAGAACCTTTTGAGGGGCCACCCTCAAAGTCCCAGGAGTTGTTACTGTGACAGATTAAAGGCTCAGGCATAATCTATCTTCACTTTAGAATCAAATTGTTCCTGCAAAGACCATAAAAGTGGGTGATGACTGCTTGTTCTATCAGTTGTTCCTTCTTCTTTCAGAACACTCACTTGCATTTTAGTCTCCTGCTGCTTATGCAGGAACACTTCACTGTCCAGGGCATTTCAGCTTCTTGTGCTTTAATGACGTTGAGAAGTTCTGGAGGTTATCTGCGATCTTCCTTGCCTTCCCAGATTTTATTGATGCCCATGAGTCTCAGGCTGTGTGGTTGACAGTCTTTTTGACCATGCATCCAGTCTGTGTGATTCTTTTGCACTGCAATATGGGGCTTTGCATCTCTGTGCTTTCCATGTCTTTCACACATTTGTATGATGCTTAAAATTAAGCTTTTGGAGTGCTGTTTGCATTTATGACTCCAGTGGAAAAGCCAGGATCTTGACTTCTGAATAGTTCTGGTTTATTGGTCTGGCACCTATTGACATTCTGGCTGGGCCCCTCTATTCTTGTAGCGCTGCCCACAATTGTCAACCTTGGAGTGCTTCCCTGTTCGTTATTCCTTTGAGGTAGGAGCCAAATGCAGTGCCTGTAACCCTTGGGTGGCATGTCTTAGGCTGGCTTCTGGACTCAGCCTGGGACAAGTCAAGAGGCTTTGCAGCATGTGGTGAAGGTGTGACTTTGCACAGGTTTGGTTTATGTGAGTATCTGCTTGGGATTAAACTTTGGTTATTTCAGTTTTACTGAGTTTGAACATGACTGAACTTGTCTATCTTCTGCTTTGAGTAGGAATGCCCATACATTGAATTAAGGGAACACAACCCAATTGATTTTTTTTTTTCCCCCGTGGTAGGAGCAAAAATAGAGAATTACACCTAGCCCTGCTTTCTCTTGCTGTAGGTTCTGCTGATACATCACTGTTGGAGAAGGATGGGCTAGTGTGACAATTGGGAGGGAAAGTGATGTGTGCAAATAACTTAAAAAAATTAAACATGGTAGTCAGTGGTGTAGAAATATCATGCTTCCCACCAAATCCATGGGTTTGCATGCAGGCAAGTGTTCTCACAGCCTACAGGACAAGTTGCATCTTTTCTGGCTTTGGTGTCAGGAAAGTTGCTTTTTCAATTGAAGCGTGAAAATTCTTCCTGTTGATGTGGATAGCAAAACAGCTCACCTCAGGTTTTTCTTTTTTTCTTTGCCTAACAAGGTGGAATTCATGGGGTAGTGCTTGGAAAAGTGTTCTTGTGACTGCTGGGGACCTTGGGTGTTTTACTTTTGAACAGCTCATGTGACTGAAAGAGTTTTGACAACCCTACCAGGCTCTGTCACCCTCTGCCCTTGTGACAGACCTGCCAGCCTCCACAGGCACATGTGAGCTGCTCGCCCCTGGTTCTGTGGGAATAGGATCTCCATGCAGTCCAACACATCCGAGTATGCTCCTGGGTGTACTGATGGTATTTTGTCTAATTTAGAGAAGGAAATGTCTTCTGAGATGTCTTGAGCTTTGGACTACTTGTGGAGAAGCATAGGATTTGTTACTCTGGCAGTTGTTGGATTGTGTGCCATCTGTAGCAGGGAAGGTTTGCTGATGTTTTTGAATAGTACCTTGTAGGGGTTTTAAACAACTAAATGTGTTTTATGCGCAAAAATAAATTAGTTCAATAGATACAAAATTTCCTGCTAATAAGACTGACTTTTTCAGCAGCTGTGAATTATTTCCAGCTTTTACTAGACTTTTGGTATTTAGCCTTTGTAACAGGTATCTTTAAAAGACAGTTTCTCACACTCGCAGCATTTCAGCAATCTATTGTGGTCTATTCACATTGAAATATTTTCCCTGAGCAAGCTTGGAATGTTCATCACATCCCTGCCTTCATGACTTTTTTAGGGATTTAGTGGCAAAAGATTCTCTCATGGAGTGCCTATGTTTTACAGGTATTTTGAATAGATTACATTTTGACATTTCTGTTTAGACAAATAGGTATTTTCTTTCTTGGTGTATAATAATTTGTTGACAAGAGTTGAAGTCCTAGGCCCTGATGCTGATTGTAAATGTATTTCAGAACATATTTTAATTGAAAGTTAAAGATGGAAATGTCTGTGGCTTCCAGGACTACACAATAAATGACAGTGAATGAACCTGTCACGACAGTGAATGAACCTGTCACGACAGAGATGTTTGCTGCAAGCTTGGATTTTATGTCAGTGGAGTTTTCTTGGAAATAAAGTTGTCTTACAATTACAGGTGCAGAAATAGTGTTGCTAATCAAGATTCATCATGAGGCTTCCCTTTCTAAACTTCTGGAGTATGTCCACCTTGTACGTGTCAGATGTTGTCTGTTATTAACGTAAGCCTTTCTGGTAAAATGGGGACTCATCAGTGACCAAATTGAGATTTTTGGTAGTCAGGCTATGGGGAGAAAGTCACAAACTAAAAACCGTTGAAGCTCTGCAGCAAGTTGCTTAAATCAGTACCAGTAACTTAGAATTTGGGAATGCAAAAAAATTAAGTCTCCTACTAGGAAAGAATTTTTTGTTGTTGTTGTTCAAAATCAGTAATTACAGCCTCATAAAGACTCCTCTGGTGCAGATGCAGAATCAATAGATGAAGAAATCAGACATACAGTAGTCACAGCAGTGACTAACTTAGCTGTACATTAACACGAGAACTAATACAGTGGCTCCTGGAAGCAATTTATTCATAGCAGTGAGGCTCTCATCTCCTTGTATGTTTTTCCATTAAAATGCATAATGCTTCATTTTTAACACTCCTCTGTACTGAGTGAATTCCATCACAGTGTTGGAAGTGGATTCTGGATGTTCACTGTAGGAGGTGGGAGTGAGACAGAAAAGGGTTTGGATATGGACAGCATGACTTCAGCAGCTGTACTTTAGATCATGCCATTATAGGCCTGAGAGGGTCAGTTTTTCAGAGGTGAATCCTATTCTTGCTCCAGCAACAGTATGTTGGTTCTGCATCAGCCTGCATCAGCTTTGTAAGAGCAGAACAAGAATAAAATTAGGCTCCTGTTCACCCTTTACTGTAGCTTATTTCAGAGAGCAGTGCTTTGGTGAAGGTACTGCTTGCTCTTTTAATGGAAGTGGAACTCTTTCAGCAGCATTACTTTTGGAGAACGAGCTTCCTTTGGGTCACTTGCCTTGCCACAAGTAAACTTAAAAAAAAAATAAAAAATCATTATATGCCTTGTATGAGCAATCTTGGTTTTCTGTGACAGTGGAAAAGGGCAGTCTGCACTCTCACTTCTGAGCCTCATCTCTGAGATGTATTGGTGAATTTCAGGACAGGAATACTGCACTTTCAGATGAGGAATTGGCCTCTGACCAGGCAATCATTAATCTCATGTTCCTGAGAGTTAATGAGAGTGTGGCTTTAGCAAGCAGCAGAGAGGCTTGTTTCATGTTAGAGTGGTGTGTGTGAGGTATATATGTGGTCCAGGGAATGTAGGAGAAGTGTGTCTGGATGCTGGTGAGGAATACAGACCCTTTTCTCCCAGAGCATTTGTATGACATGCAGAATGGTTTTGCAGGTGATACTGGGATGTGTAAAAATGTGCTCTGAAACTTGGCAAAATGCCTTCTTCCTTGGTTTTTAAGGCTTGATCTGTTCATCCCATCCTTACACACACCAGATCCTAAAGCAGCCCACATGGGAACTATCTGAAGGCTTCCTTACTATCCTGGTACATACAGAGCCTTATCCAAAGTGTTTGCTGTGAAGTGTATGGCCCGGTTGGAATGGTTGGATGTGGTGTTATGAGCCTCCTAGGCTGGGACTGGACTTCTTGAACTCTGAAGCTGTGACCTTGGTCACTTTGGGAAGGCTGCTGCCTGCCCTTGGATGTGCTCCCTCCTCTCCTAGTGGGCCACATCATGGGCTTCTAGCAAAAGAGAAGTGTTCTTGGTTAGCACATTTTCACTCTCTTACTAAGTATCACAGGAGAATCTCTTTGACAGTGCTGACCAAGGAGAATGAGTTGCGTTGGTTTTATTTTTGGAGTTAGCGAAGTTTCTGCTAAAATCTATAATGGTACTGTGAGATCTAAAGGTCAGGTTTCTTTGTACTTCATTATAAATTGTGTTCCTCACCTCTGAGCCATCACTGCTCCGAAAGAGCAGGAGGGATGGTGGGTTTCCCTATGGATAAAGATGCCCTGAAGCTCCTGCTTGCAAAGATGAGGCACACATGTATGTTTATGTGTCTGAAGTACTTTCCTATGGAGTTGAACACCCTTTTATCACATCCGCTCCCTAATCCCAGATCCTGAGTCTGTATTCAGCGATTAAAACAGTCTGTACAGAATTTTCCTGGAGTTTAGCTAAATAAGGTACAATTTACACCTAGCGTATTTTGTGCTACAGACTTGTACTTGCATGGGAATATAAAAATAAGTTGTACTGTTGCCAATTTGAATTTTCCTGTTAAGTTGGTGTGTGTGACTCATATTTTCTGTCTTGTTTTGAATCAGAAACAGGTACCCAAGGATGTGGCCAACATTTTTAATGCCCCCAGTGACAGTGAAAATTTTCCAGGATTCCAAGATGATGCTTCCAAACAGAGCTTCTTATCAGAGAACAAGTCTGCTAGTTTTGATTCCCTGGAGTCTGGAAAAGAGGTAGGAACAGATTGCCATAGTCCAGTTATGCTCTTGGGAAGCAGTAATATCTGAGCCTGTGTCAAAAGTGTGTGAATTAAAACTCCCACCTTAACCCACAATTTGCAGTCCCCAGGTTAAACATAAATGTAAACAAACTTAGTATCCTTTTTAGGGTTTAGTAGTTGCTTTTGAAAACTCCTTCATAATATAAAAAAGAAAATGTGTTTCATTGGGAGATGAGTTTAAGTGAAATAGGTGGGTGTAGCAAACAGGAAAAAGGGAATTACCATCCTGTAAAGATGTTGCTGGATACATACACAGAGCAAATACATGATATTAGATGGGCATTTGTGAGTGTGTAGACTTCAGAGTATTTCTTCCAGAAATATCTCCGTGTTGTCTCTGCACTAAAATTGTGTTCAAATACTGGTAACCCAGAGAAACCATCAACTCCTGCCACGGTAGTGCGATTTGTTGGTTCTTTGCTCTCATGATGATGAAGTGGCTTGGATCAGCACAATGATTTGATATTTTTTATTCTCTGATTTGGTAGCTGGAGATACCAGCTGAATTCACAAAAAAAAGAATAGAACTGTTGTGCTGTCTTGGGTGGTAAAAAATTTAGTTCTTAGTCTTTTAGAAACATAATTAAGTGCTTGATGGCCATGGGCTAATGTGTTATAAGATACCTTTGTCATTTGTGCTCTTGCAAAGGTCCTTCTGTTTCATTAATAAGGTAATTGAATTTTTTTTCTTGTATTTTCCTAGTCCATCAGGTTAGCACCTGGTTAAGAGGTGCTGGTGACAAGGAAAATGATTAGTGTTAGCCAAAGAAAGAGACAGAATAAGGCTTGTACAAGTTCGTACTACTTCTGAGCCTTTATAGGCAAGTGACCCCAGGAGAATGCCGAAACCTTTTGTGGGTAGGGCCACAGTCTGTGCTGTGGAGAAAGATAATGTGAAAAATGTAATTAAATGTACTGGGCTCTAAACTGGTTTGTAATCTTGTTGCTAGACAGCAGTACTGGCAACTTCAGAAAACCAGGAGGTAGTTTGCTCTTGCATTTGTGTTTTTGTGGGGAGCATCACAAAGAGTCAGTGTGGAGAGGGTGGTGGTGGTGGAGGGGAAGCCTTGTGTGGGAGCTTCTGCCTGCTTGGGGGCTGCAGACACCTGACTGTACTTTTCTCTCCCTTGATTTCCCAACTTGTGAAATAGAGTTTATGACAATGATCTCTTCTGCAAAGCGTTTTAAATTCCTCTGATGAAAAATGCTGTGGAAGAGATAGGTACTGATAGTTTAAGATGCGTTGCTGAGAATCCCAGTGAGACTTGTTCCAGATTTACAGCTGGCACTGCAACCTTCCTTACCATTCCTGTGTTTCCCTTGGGATGAGAATTATTTTAAATCTTGATCAGTATTGAATTTAATTCCTTACCACTAAATGATACAATAAAAATACCCTGAGTTCCATCCAGTGCAGCATAATCTGCAGTCCTTGCATATCAGGGCCCTGCATCAGGATGAGCATCTTGTGTTCATGATGCCAAACACCACTATTGCTGCAAAAGCTCACTGTGCAGGAAACAAAAAGGTTTTGGTGCAAAAGGCAAAAATGATGGGAAGTTCAGAAAAATTCAGCAGTTCTTGAGAAAGGAGGCAAGGTAGCTGCCCTGCTGGGGTGGTAAATGGGCTGTTAGTGCATCAGGTGTTCCCTTGGATGCTGAGGTGCAAATGAGTTAACAAGTAAACCTCTGTGTGCCTGCTTGTCCTCAGGGCTTTCTGCAGTCCTTCTCAGATAATCTCTGTGCTTCTGCCAAGTTCCCACAATTTCTCCTGCAATAGGTATCCCTGATGTGTATTTTACCTGGTGTAGACTGTTCTTCATATATGAACTGCATCTATGTGTTATCTAGGTGTGTTATTTTTAGTTACTTTAGCTAACAAATAGCATATTTACTCCCAACAACCTTCATTGTGGAATTTCATAAAAACATAGAATACATAAAAACTTCAGTTTCCTCCAAGAAATGCAATTTAACTGTAAAGTAACTTCCCTATTGTGTTTGTTCCTTTCTTAAGCAGCTGCACTGCAGCTATCAACAAAAGAATAAAGTAATTTTCCTCAGAGAAAACTGATTACAATTACCCATAATAATTTGTACATGTTTAAGTGTAAAGAAACAGCATATGCAGTGGCTCCCCCCTCCCATTCCCCTCTAAGTTTTCCCGCTCATCTATTGTATCTTTTTTTCACCAGATACTATCTTAAAATAAAGAAATGTGTAATTAAAGTCAGGAAAGGGAGGGAATTGAAAGGAAGAATAAAGATATTTAGCAAATGCATTGTATTAAAGGTAATTTTTGTTTCTTGTGTGGGAGGAAGAAGTAACAGAGGGAAACCGGGGAAACAAACTTACATGTTGCTGACTTTCAAGAGGCAGGTGTGATGTGAGCATAGACTATATTCCTACCAGGAGCAATTCTTTCAAGAGATTACCAGGAACAAATTTACTAAATGGTTTTCTATTAGTTCTTGTTGGAAGTATGGAAATACCTTTCTGTTTAGTAAAAGCCCTGTGTTTAATTGGGGTGTCATGTGCATATCATGAAGAGTGTTTTAATGAAATCTTTTTACTATAGACTTTACTGGTCTATAGGCTGAAATTGAGGAGCTCTACCCTAGAACACATGTGAATGATGAACTGCACCAAAAAACCAGAGTTGAGAAGTTGAAAGGTGGAGGGATAGTAGTCAGGCTGTTCAAAGCTCTGATCATTTGTGTTGGTATCAGTCAGTTCAGTGATGGTGTGACAGCATGAGGAGCAGACCCCATCTCTCATTTTTATTTTCTTCTATTCAATGCCTGTTGTTTTCATCCAGAAGAAAATACATTAAACAATGTGATAATTTACATACAAGGAAACTGGTAGTTTATTTTTATTGGGTAGTAATGAAGAAGGGAATAGGTAAAGAAGAAAGTTGCCCCACAAGAAGCAGCTCAGTTAAAGCCCTATCCTCAAAATGTAGAAAAAAAATCTTGCAAAGTTAAAATAACTCAATATTGAAACTCTGAATGTTGTCTTCTTGTTGTTTGTTGCTTTTGACAGGCTTTGCCTGCAAAGTGCTTTCACAGTATGCTATGTGGTTGGCACTGTCTGACTCTCAAAACCTGTTTATTGTGGCTGTGTAAATACTCTGTACCTACAGTCTCTGCCAGTACTGAGTGGTGTTTTTGCAGGGGCTCCGGTTTCAGTCCAGATACCTCACTGAAGAGCTGCGGAGGATTTTCACCGAGGACACGGACTCTGAAACAGAAGTGTTTGAGGGCTTCGCTTCAAACGAGGTGCATGTGAACAAGAAAGAAGTTCTGGTAAAGGCAGTCACACCTACGTGTGAATGTATATGTTGACTTCTTCTTTTTTCTGTCTCTTCTGTGTAAACCTCATGTTCTTATAGGAATTTTTATGATATATTGTGATGCTCTTTTTTAATGCTGAATTAAAACATGTTGTCTTGACAGAGGAAGAATGCTTTATTTAATGTAGCATCACATATTAGAAATGAGAACCACTTCCACTGTTTGTAGATTGTACTGGGCAAGATTGTTCTTCTGGAGACAGCCATGTCTGTATCCCAGACAATACTAATATGTGGATGTTTTGTTGATCTCTGCACAGGCAGAAGTTATATACTGTGAATTTGTAAAAAGATGTAAATTAAAGTGAATTTATGGTGGTGCCTTTGGGTGGAAAGACTGCTTTCTAGAGCTAGTGATCTAAAAATTACCTCGTGTCAGAGCCAATAATGTAACATGGGATTTTTCCTGCCTCTAGATGGTGAAAACAGACTTGAGTGATGAAGAATGTGATAATTTGCTGGATAATGAGAAAGAAGAGGAGGAAGAGGTGAAGGAGAAGGTTTCCCCCAAGAGAAGAAGCTTTGGCCTTCGTGTTGCTTTACAGTTTCCCACCAGGAAGTCATCTGAGAAAAAAGTGCCTGAACAGGCTTTGTCTGATTTACCTCTAAAGGACAGTGAGTCCCTCACACCTGTTTCAAAAGAAGTAAGCATCAAGCGGTCGGATAAAGTAGAGGGCTCTGCTTCAGAATCTGAAGAAGACATTAAAGAAACACAGGAGGAAAGTTCCAGTGCACTGCTTAAGAGAGCCATAAATATTAAAGAAAATAAAGCCATGGTAAGACTTAAGAGCAGTGTTTTGTTCTCTGACATTTACATCCAGTTACTTAGCTTTAGCATGCTAGAATTTTAGGGTCCCTGCTGGTGCTGTGCTGGAACTTTGGAAAAATCTTACTGTGAATTTTTCTACCCGGGAAAACCTTAGAGGACACTCAGCACTCAGACATTTACCCCAAAATAACCTCAAGTAGGGATTAGCCTGGTAAAGTTTAAAACCAGAGTAGAACTAAGAATTTTTAATGTGGATGTGAACAAAGTTAAAAATAACCAAGTTTTGTAGCCTTCAGAACATGTCAGAAAACCAGCTGGTCCTCCTAGGTGTTTTATGGTGTTGTTTGCACAATAACGTTTCTGCTTTTTGTTTGTGTGTGACAGATCTGCTGCAGTTACTGATTGGAAAGCCAACTAAAAACTGCTGAGGATGATAAATGTAATTTTTCAGTTGTGTGGGATGTGATTTTTACAGTAATGCGTGTGTGTATGTGTGTAGGTGCAGAAAAGAGCAACTGATCGTTTCCTAATGTTTTTTCCTCTATTATCCGACATGCCACCAGCTCTCTTTAATTATCATGCTGCTATGTAATCCAAACTGATGTTCAGTCTTTAGTAGCTCCTTCAGTTTTACTGTGTTTCAGGGAAAGTTGCAGCTTCCAAGCAGTGTAGGGGATCAAACAATACCTCTTAGTGCAGGCCTGCAGCTCCTGTGTAAAAACTTGCTTCAGCTTTGTACCTGTGCTTCTAATCTGTCGTGTGTCCCCACTGCTGTTGCGTTGGTCTTGCTGCTCCTTGTCCTTCTCACCTTCCACTCTTCCTTGCAGTTCAACCACTGTGAAATTCACTGGCATCCTAGGAGCAGTGCTGTAATGGCTTTAAATAGCTCTTAATAAATGCCACACTGAAGTATTTACTGAGAAATACTGTATTCAGCTTTTAATCTCTTGATGGCTGTGGCAATCTCAGAGAGCTAGCAGCTTGGCTCATCCTCACTACCACTGGCTTTTCAGAAGTTAGCCTCATTCTTCTGGAATTCCAGAACAGGTCAGTGTTTTTTTTGTACCTATCAGCCACTGCTTCTGTGGAAATGTACCTCCAAGACATCTTGTACAAGGTGCAGGAAATCATCATCCTGCTGAAGTACTTTTGATGCCGTACATGATCAGAACATGCATGCATTGGGGGAGCTGCCAGTGGGGCTTAGTTGCTCTCTGACTTTGTAAAGAGTGTGTATCCAGTGTCTGCACTGATTAAGGGGACGCTGAGCTCCCTGGCAAAGAGCACAGATGTATCTGCAGTCAGTAGAAGCTCACTGGGAACATCTTACTGTCTTCTGGCACCCTGTCTGTCTTTTCTCCCTCCTATCAAATGAACTTAATTTCTTGCTATCAATCATTACCATGTTGTGATGCACTCCTTTGGTGTTTTTTTGACAAGATACTATGTAAATCTGACTAGTTCTAATTCCCAGTAAGAATTAGTGGGAGCTATGAAGTTAGTATCGTTGGCAGAGTTCTTGCTCGCAGCAGAGTAAATGAACCGCTTTTATGAGCCCCACTTTATTTAAGTGCTTCCATAAAAGTTCCTTGCACATGTTTAGCTATAATTTCAAGTGCACATGAAGAATGTATGGTAGGTGTTGTTGCTTTTTTTTGCAAGTTGCAGTGAATTTTCAATGTGACATCATTTGATTCCAGCTTGCCCAGCTGCTGGCAGAACTGAATTCCATACCGGACCTGTTCCCAGTGAAAACGCCCAGCTCAACTCCTTCAGTAAGTTCCCAGTACTGGTTGATGGTGACAGTAATTTTTGTTAGATTTAGGATTAACGTGTTTCACCAGAAACTTTCAGCAAGTTTGTTCCGGTTTCCTTTGGGTTTGGTCACTTCATTTGTGTAGATTTGCTATTGGTCGGAAAGTGCCAGAGATTATGAAATGAGGAAATGGTATTTTATAAGATAATTTATGAAGAAACACAAAAGACCAAGATGAGATGCTACTTCATAATTTTTGCTCCAGAAATACTGTTGAGATCTTAGACAAATGTCTGTATATGTGGGAATAAGGAAGAGTAGTTGCTTTCCTTTGGGTTCAGATCCTGTTAATTTTCTTGTGGGGTTTTCTTCTAAAATCCACGCTTCCCCGTAGAGCTATGCTCATGAAGTTGAACCATACAACACAAACAGAAATGACACAGTAGTTATTTCAATTGACTTTTCTCAGCTTTAAGCAGAGGAGTGTCAGCCCTTCTTTCTCTGTAGAGTAGCATTTTTCCATGTGTATTATAACTGAAAAGATTTGAGGAAGCCTTGAAGGACCGTGTCTTTGGTAGAGTTCTGTGATGTTAATTGGAATGGAATTTGATGTGAAGGTGTGATGTTTTAAAAGTAGCAGAAAGTGTATAGGGAGTATATTTGGTGGGGTTTGGCTTAACGAATAAGGAGTAGGAGAACAGTAGATCAATTCATGATAGTACAAGTGTGGTACAGACATTTTCAGGTTGTTTCTAGTGTTTAACACTACAAACATAACTGAAAAGACAATTACTGGAATTTTCTTCTTTGTAGAAACAGAAGAAAACCCCAAGGAGGACATTTTCTGAAGGTCAGATAACACGTCGGATGAACCCAACCAGAAATGCTCGTCCACCAGAAAAATTTGCCTTGGAAAAATTTACTATGTCGGCTGTCAAATTCGCAGAACACATTCGTAGCTACAGACAACAAAACCTCTTGAAGAGACTCAGTGTGGTATTTGCCAGATTTTTATATCCCCAGTAGTCAGGAACTAGGAAACATTTAAATTGTTGGCCAGCACTTAGACCAGACGTCACATCCTACACAAAGTTATTGAAAGTCTTTGGTTGGGATTAAATACAGAAGAAGTTATCTGCAGGCCTTTCTGTCTCATCTTTCACCTGTTAAGTGGGCTCTATTTGTGACCAGTGTTATTCAGACATAACAAGGTAGTTAACTTATGGTCTGCTAATAATTCTTCATCTGAAAATTACTAGAGCCCGTAATGTGCAAGGCCGTGGAGTTGCAAGGCAGTGGGGTGGTGGAGGTGGCAAAGCACATCTTCTCTGTTACCAGACTCAGGAAAAAAAAAGGCAAAAATCCTTCTCTGGAAACAGCAGAGGGAAGATGTGAGTTTATATGGCTGAACTGAGAATGAATTAAGGGAATCTGCACCAGCAAACTGCTAATGCACAGGCTAGTAATTGAAACGTTGTAGGTTTTACTCTTTCCTATTTTTAAAAATCTGTTTTTTACCTCCTCTAGCTTATGCTGGTCTTGCTTATATTTTCTGTATAGCCCTTATGAGAAAGACCTTTTAGGTTTGAATCCTTAGAGCTGGATCCCAGTTCTGCTTGTTGGAACAAGTGCTGGGCATAGTTAAAGCATTATAGGGGGAACTTGGCTATTAGAAGGAGAGGAGTAGCACCAAATGATGACCTGGGCTGGTAAATGACTGTTTTGGACAGAATAGAACTGATCTAGAGTAAAGGACAAATGAGGTCTTCAGAGACAGGTATAGGGAAGGTTAAGAATCAGATGAGATTTATTCATGAATGGGGGTCAAAGAGAATGGTATGTAGAAGGAAAAAAAAAATCAATTGTGAGTAGAGTAGTCTCTTCCAAATATCGGGTTAATAAGAAACGGCTGGGTATCGCAGGACTAACCTAAAACTTCAGTAGAGGTTTTTTTTGCGGGACATTAGAGATTGTCACTGGAGAAAGCAATTAGAGAACATACAAGGAGATTGAAGGAGGAAAGCATGGGAAGGCAGATGATCACAGTTCTTAATTTTGAGAGGGAAGAAATGGACTATGAAGAGTTATAGTGGAGGAGGACAGAAAATGCAAAGAAAAGTTAGCAGTAAAATATGTCAGGGATTTGTGCAAATAGAAGTAGTAATGATGTAAAGGAATTAAATAAAACAAGTAAAAAGTAGTAGAGAAAAGATTATAGAGGAGAAGGAGAGAAAGAGGCAGGGATGCTTTGGAAACTATTCCCTGTTCTTCCAGTGGTGCCTGAGCCTGTAGTTTGCCAGTTGTGGACTGCATATTCATTGTAAATGAAGGAATTTGTCACCAAGTGTGGTGACAGAGGCTTCATGACATCAGACAAAAAGTATTGAGATGAGTTTGTTTAGCAGGGGGATTGTGGAGTACGCAAAAGGAGGAGATCATCTAAGTATTCATCTCATCGTCCAGTAGAAGACATAACTGAGGAGGACTTGGACAACATTGCAATCACTGTTAGAGACAAAATCTACGACAAAGTTCTAGTAAGTGGTTGCCATATTATTCAGTGTGTCTGTGTGCTTGAAAAGAAAAGTCTCTCACTATTTCAGTGGTGTTTGTTAAAAGGTGTCCTTTCCTGAGGCTCTGGGGAGTTCAGCTCATCATTATTATGTTACACAAGTACAGCTTTGAAAGCTTTGCCTGATTTCTCTGGGCTTGGCTGTGGTGGTTGATACTCCCCACTGGCTTTTTTCCCCTAAAAAGTGTTTTTGTGCCACAGAGCTATTAAGTTCACTGTAGCTATTAGTAGCCACTGGTAAGAGTTGGCATCCTTTTTGTCCCTCTCTCTCTAATAAAAATGTTGTATTGTATCATTACATCATAGTCATCCCTGCTGTTCTTTGTACACCTGGAAATGAGATTTCTGTACAGGTTGTGTAGTGTCCAGTGTTCTTAATGGAACTCCTCCTTACTTGCTTTCACTGGATTTGGCTATTACTGATTATCATAAAGATCATCTTTACCATGTATGTCATGCTTCATGGTATTGGCAGGGATAAGCCACAAGATCATTTTCTCAATAGTTCTAGGTTTTTCCTAGAGAGAAGAAAGGATCAGAGCTGTGATTATGAGGTTCATGTAGTTTGAGACTTCCAATGCAACTGAAATTGGCACTGTCTTTGTAAAATTCCTAGCGTTGTTCTATGATTTATTGTAGTAACAGAACTTGCTCTTCATTGTTTAATTTGACTTAGGTTTGAACTTTGTGCTTATTATTATTAGGAAAGCTCATCAGTGGGTGTTTAAGATATCCTTCATACAAATGTTTTTCTCTTCCATTTCACCTTTAGGGTAGTACTTGCCACCAGTGTCGACAGAAGACAACCGATACAAAGACAATCTGTCGCAACCAGGGCTGTGGAGGAGTGAGGGGGCAGTTCTGTGGGCCATGTCTTCGAAATCGATATGGTGAAGATGTGAAATCAGCTCTGCTTGATCCAGTAAGTATCATTCTTGAGCCTGGAATGAAAGTGTAATGAATAGAGTTTTGTTAGTAATCTGTGATGTTAAGAATATGCTCATGGTAACATGGTGTTCAAACTTTTTTGCCAAGAGCAGATCTGTAGAACTAACTAATAGTTTTGATGTGCTGTCCCAGTGTGGAAGTGGCTGCTCTATTAGCACATGTGCTTTTATGTGCAGTTGCTGAGCAGCTTGGAGATGCCTGACTTCATGTATTAGCTGGTCAATTCAGTCCCAGGGATTGTCCTGTACCAGCAGGCAGAGAGAGGCAAAGGAACTTGTCACAGTGGGTAGCCGTCTCTTTCTAGGGAGTTGACTACTGTCAGCCTAACATGGAATGAATGTTAGGCATTACAGATGACTTCAGTCTATTTAAAAATCAATACTGGGCACATCAGAGAACCTGAGGCTTCAGAGTAGGAAGTATTCAAGCACTGAATAATTTCTCTAATCCTGCAGAATTTGGAAAATACTAATAAGGTTGGCTGGCTGGCTGATAGAGGCTTGTAAAACCTTGTCCTGAACAATCACATGGGGGGGAAGCCATACTCATGTCTCTGAGCAACGGGAAGGCAGCTCCAACATTTTTCATAACTTGCTTTACCCCCACTCCCACATTCACACCCCTGCAGGCCTGGATCTGTCCTCCTTGTCGCGGGGTGTGCAACTGCAGCTACTGCCGCCGGCGGGATGGGCGCTGTGCCACCGGCATGCTCATCCACCTGGCCAAGTTCTACGGCTACAACAATGTCAAGGAGTACCTGGAAAGGTGAGAGTTCTGCCCTCTGGTCGTTCCTTTTTGAACTGTTACAGCCCTTTAAATAACATTTGACTTCTTGTGCCCTGGGGCAAATCCTACAAAAGAAGTTTCTTGGATTTCAGATTTTTTCCTTGGCTGAAATCAGTTTATTTAAACAGAGGTATATTTTCTGTGTAAACAACTAATTTGATTAAAAAATTGAAAGACTTCTGCCTATTTTGAAATCCCTGTTGCTTGGCTGAAGTGCATAGAAGTGCTCCTTTTGGAAGTTACCATCTTGAGCAATGGAAATTTTTGGGGAAGCTGAGTTTCCTAAAAAGCACTAACGCTGTTTTCTCATATCTTCTAGTTTACAAAAACAGCTGGTGGATGACAGTTGAGAACACTGAACTCAAGCGGTGCCTGCAACTGGTTAATATGTTAACAGTTTGACTTCAGAGGTTTATTACTATGTTTTATATAAAATAGAATTGTAGTGTATAGCATATTCATTTCTGTGTTGGGAACTTTTTGATTGATATGGTCTTATGCAAAAGGTCTCTCAGGAAAATGTTTTGGTAGAGAAATCTACATGCACAGACCTATATGTTAAGTGAAATGGCACTCTTGAACCTTGAGTGGTTAATTTTTAATAGAGCTACACAGCCACATGATGGAGAGCTTGGTCAAAATGAGCAATATTTTTATTTATATAATTGTGCACGTTTACAGAAAGGGTGTTTAACAACTACCTTCAAAGCATCCCGTCTTCAAAGAAACAAAACACCCTTGTCTACCAGCTCAACCATAAAGATCCATTTTTCCAGCTCTGCTTTTTGAACATGTTCCACCACCTGTAGTTTATAGAACTTGTCCTTGCAGAGAAGGAATCTTTCATCTGAATGCCATTATACTCCAGCCAAAGCTGATGCAATCGACCAGTGGAGGATGGTTTTTGAAAATTTTATTCCAAAGTGCAATTGTTCACCAAAACATGAAAGCAGAGGAGTGTTTAAAACAGAAAAGTTTTAAAATAGCCCAGTAAAAAAAACCAACAAAACTTTTCACCAGCAGTTTTTGTGTAGTGCACCTGCTGCCTGAAGCATCTACCCAGCTGTTGTAACTGGTCTATATCAGAGTGCAGGATTATTTTTTTTACTTACAGCTCATTTTTTCATTTGTACAACCAGGCTTTCAAACAATTTTGTTTAAATGCAACATATTTGTATTGCATGTTAAAGTATGTTAAAATTTGTGTAAGATACACATTTCATTTTATGTAGAGAGAATAAAGACTGATCTAATGAGGAGTATTTTGTGATTCAAACTACACCCTGATGCTGATGTTTCCCATTTACTTTCCCATAGCAGGTGTAATGGTGCTTGGAGATCAATAGTCATTATGTGAAGAAACACATGAATACAACATAGATGCTACATTAAGGATTGTGGGTTTTGTGGGACAAATCTCCTGGCTCCAGCTGACTCTGAAAAATCCTTATCTCCTTTTCCTATCAGGCAAATTGAGAAAGCAGCACATTTTATTGAAAGCTTAGTACAAAACTGCCAGGAGTAAAGTTATTCCTGCCAGAACCCATTTACCTGACTTTTCAATTTTCAGCTTGAAAGTCAAAACGTAAGTTGTCCTCCTGCTTTGGCTTTTATAAGCTGGACATTCATAAACATTCTTAGTTTCCCTTAGCTGATCCATTGGAATAGACTTTAAAAAATGGCATTGCAGAAGTCAGTTCCTGATCCATGCTTCTACTATGGGCCCCACTGGATGTCTGGTGCCCACAGTAATAGTAGCACCTGTTTTACATGGTGTTCTGTAGTGCAAGATCAGAATTATTTCTGTTTAAACAGTTGCTAAGTAGTTAAGGCTACATTTGAACATATGACTTTAGATTTGGTTGGTTTAGATTTGCATTTTCTTGGCTTGCTGTGCGTCATCACTTTGTATGGATGCAGAGATGAGTACATAGTATTTGTCTGGACTGTACTTGTGGATTCATCAATATGCCCTTTTATTAAAAGCAGAGACTGTAGTGATAGGTAGATAGATAGATAGATATTTTATATATGCAAACACCAACACAAGCCCAAACTGCACTCACAAGGTTCCTTGATACTTCCTCATCTCCAGAGGAGGAATTAACTGTATTGCCGTTGGACTGACAGATGTCTAAAGAAAAACCCTGAAAAGTTGATGGCCCCATTTCAAAAAGGAACATTCAAATAACATCCTTGCCACTGCTCCATTCCCCCACCCCAACTTTCCCCTTGGGACTTACGTGCTGTAGTAACAACTCCTTTCCAAAAGAGTGGCTTTCCTTTTTATTTTATTTGGGTCTGGTGAGGAGTATGAGTAACGATGGTGTTTCTCTTACTGCCACTGGGAGTCACTCACCTTTCTCTAATGAGCTGTAACTTTGTTGACAGCTTTTCTCAGTTAAAACTAAAATCTCGTTTTGACAGCAGGTCTGAATTGTCCTTCCTGAACTAGATGCTTCAGTCTCAGGAAAATACAGATTCAAAAGAACAAAATACGTTTGTCATTTGAAGGTTGTTAAAAGAGGGATTGCAGCTCAAAAGGTGAACTTGGTTTCTATTCAGGGACAGCCTACAACCATATTACAGCTACTGCAACAACTGACTGCTTGAAAATCCAGATGAAAAAAATCTCTTAATTCTTATTCTTTGCCCACCTAATTATACCTCATTATACCTCATGCTAATCACAGCATCACTGAGTATTCTGAGTTCGAAGGGACCCACAATACAGGTGTTTTCAAGTACTTCCTTTATTCTTGGTATGTCTCCCCAAAAGCTTTATAAGCATTATGACCCACCAAATAAAACATTCATAATTCTTTATATCTGTTTATTTAGAACTGGAAACTTTCAGTCGAGGTGGAAGAATAAAACAGGATAAAGATGATTTTTGTGGGTTTTTTGTTTGTTTGTTGGTTTGTGGGTTTTGTTGGTAGGTTGGTTGGTGGTTTTTTGTGGGGGTTAGGTTGTGGGTTTGGTTTGGTTTTTTTTTTTCCCAAATTGTAGTTGTGTAGATTACTTGACCCAGGTTGCCAACATGTGGTAACTACTAACTCTATTCTGCACCTCACAGAGCTGCAAAAAATTTCTAGAAGTTCATTTTGGTGAAATTTATAGTTTCTGGAATAGTCTTTAAGCTTCTGAACCTCAGTTGGATTAGAGCTGCTGCTTTACTACACTGCAGACCTTGTTCAGATACACTTAACAGTTATTTAAATGCAGGAAGTATATTTAATGATTAGAACACCCAGCTGGTATGAAATTTAAAGTCCCAGTGACAAATGCCAGCAATCTAGCACCATGCCTAAGCTTCTTGGTGCTGTTCATAGGGTCACAGTGCTTTAGTGCAACTCTTGATGCAATTTGAATGCCTAATAGAGTCCCTGAACTAGGAAATAAAGCAATTTAAGTTTATGTCTTACCTTGCACTAAAGGCACACAGATACAGGATCCTTCCCTTGCTGGGTCATACTCCTTCTTGGTCTTTTTGGTAACATCCGCACACCTTATCCAAAGGCCAGTTGTTCCTGTTTTTTTAAAAAAAACAACCAAGAAGTGCTTTCAATAATTCAATATCCAGATAGTAATTTTAATGTCAGACCTGTCAAGTCGGAGACTGTGTGGGGTCTGCCCTTCTCCAGAGAAAGATGGCAGCCCAGCCAGTGTCCTGTGAGGAGCTCCTGGCCACCTTTCTGCTAGCCAAGTGAAGCATTTAGCCCGGTGCCATTGGTGACCATGCAGAATTTGAGCTACACTGTTACTCCTGTTACTGTTACTCCTGTGGTGTTCAGGATAAATGCAAACATACATTCACAGGTTCACAGAATATTCTCAGTGGGAGGGAACCAACAAGAATCATTGAGTCCAACTCCTAAATTAACCATATGGAGATTGAGGCCACAAACCTTGGTGTTACTAGCACCATGCTCTAACCAACTCAGCTAATATGCTGTGATAGTGACAAGAAATGAGATGTACTGCTTATTCACTACACTGCTGAAAGTTTTCCATCTCCTACTGTGGCAACAACTACACAAAGGGGATTGGGAGACTTGATTTATTTTTCTCCTTAGCCTTATAACTTTCATAGAAGAAAATAGAATGGTACCATGGGATATGCACTGAATTAGTTAAATAACAATGGTAGAAAAACTTGCACTCTTAAACCTTTTTTAAACTATCGAATCCAAGATTTATTTCCTTAGCTGCTTTGTCTTCACACTTCTGAGTAGCCTGAAGACAAGTTTGGATTGTTCCCCCTGCTTTCAGGAAAGGATTATTCTAATGATAAGGTGATTTTTATCTTTTTATTTAAGCTGTGATTAACTCTCCAAACAGCATCACAAACATAGCTAACACCAATAGTTAAAGAAAAATGTCTGGCTTTGAAACCATATGCTTGGTGCCCTACACCCATCACTGCTGATCTGTCAGAAAGCACTGAGGATGGAACAAGCCAGAAAGCCTCAGCATTGCTGGCAGCACAAGGTCCTGTGTCCAGATGTCAAGTTCTGAGCACCTCATGAGAAAATCAGTAACCCTAAAAGAGAAGCATCAATAGCTCCTGCCTTAACTATGTAAACTGCTTTTTTTAGACAAAACTACAGATTTCAAGTGTAGAGTCCTTTTGTCTACAGAGAAAGTACATTGCTGAAGTTACCAGAAAGTGTAAGCTTATGTAAGTATAAGGTGATTGTTTCAATGGAATTTGTTTCCCTCATGTCTGAAATCAGTTGTAGAAGGTGATGAGCGTGGGATGGGTTGCTGGCAGCAGAGAATGTGAGTATGCTCTGTCCTGTTAAATCTGCTGCCTTGGGGAGAAACCTGAACTTCACCATCAGAAACTAGCAGAATTTGCTAACAGCTGATGATTTCTTAAATGCAAATTGTCTGATACCATCTTTGGTATTTAAACTTCATATTTAAAACTCGAATAAGCCAGGGCAAAGTGCACATCAGGAACATAAGGGATTCTGACAGAGACCCTGAATAATGGCATAATGCAGCATACATTGCCCTGAGGTATCAGAAGAATTTCCTGTTCCAAACAATGCCTGTTTCATCCATGTCTAACCACTGCTGGTTGCAGGCTAAGGGAAAGGAATCCCACAAGATGCTGAACACACAAGCCCAGTTCTTGGGACAAAGGGAGGTGATGGAGCCTTTGCTTTAGCGAAGTGCTTGGTGTTTCTACAAAACCCACTTCAAAGGAAAACTGACTTTCATTAGGACAAAATTTGGGAGAAATATGAATGGAACAAGGCTGCTGGGCTTAAATCACTGGAACAGCTCTGCATAGTAGCTAAACCCTGTCACTGGGGTACTTACCAGTGAGCAAAGCTGTGTGTGTATGGATACACTGGTTTAGTCCATGTGTCTGGCACAACATCACAGAAGAGTGTATTGTAGCACTTCCATGTGAGCAGAACACATCAGCTCCGCCTTTGGAGAAAAATAAAAACCATACATAAAGAATAACTATTCTTTCACTTCCAAAAAAGCCACAAAAAGCCCTGAAATAAGTAATTTGCCTTCAGATGGAGGTCCAGCTGTTTAAAAGACCTATGGATCTCTGAAAGGAAGAGGTTCATCCCCTTACTCTTCAAGTCAAACAAGAGCGTAGGGTCTCCAGGCAATAGTCTTCCTGCATGATTTCTGCTATGTTAAGCTTCTCAGGAAGCATTTCCAGAATATCATCCAGGACATTCTTAACCTGTCCAGGACAATACAACAGAGCCAATAGAAATCCCAGCAATCAACTCTTTTCTGACTCATCTACTTTCAAGTCTGATTTCTTCAGAAGAGCACAAATATCCCATTTTCTTAGATAAAAACCAGAGATGCTCCCTCCATCACCTTTGCTGTGTTGGCTACAGTATTGAGAGGAATGACTGCAAACCAATTAACACTTAGCAGCTTCTATTTAGCTTCACAATTTGAGGTAACATTGACCCTTGAAGCCTACTAACACATTGTCCCTGGACTTGGGATGACTGCTGTTACTAGGATACACCCTGGAATTGTCTTGATTTTCAGTCAAGTGTGATCAGTAGTTTGTATTTCTCTAGTACCTAATAGCTTCCATCACTCCCTCCACCACCCACGGTCCTTGCTGTCTCAGGCATTAGCCAAAACATAGCACAGGCACACAAATCTCACCCCCAAAAAGACTCTCTCTCCCTGCAGGCCTGCTCTGGAACTGAGACAGAACATAAATGAAGAACAATTCATAACAGTACTAATGAGCAGGAATTAAATCACAGCATTAATACAGCCCAGCCTCTGTTTCAGCCCTAGGTTTGGCAGACTTAATGATGACTGCCATATGTTATAGTCCCTAAAGTGGATGGGAACTGAGTGTGAAAAGCACAAGCTTCCCCCAGGAGATGAAGCAATGTTTGGCTACTTGCATGCAGAGTTGTCACGTTTCCTCCTGCAAAAACCTCTATGATCGTGATAAGAGGAAAAAAAAACAGTGTTCAGAGGAAAAGGAGGAAGTAAAGAAAGGGATGGAGAAATGCAGAACTGGAGTGGCAGTCACAGGGGACATTAATTAACTCTGGTAACGATAAGGAGCTGAAGCTGAAGGCTCAGTCTCCTCCAAGGCTGTGGGGCATCTGGACATAGTTTCTCAGATTTACACTCAGAAAGAAAGATGCAAAAGATGGCAAGATCTGAAAACAGAACTAGCTGAGATTTGTGATTACATTTTCCTTCCCTGCTCCTTTATTCATTTATCCCTTAAGCACAGCACCAGTGATGTTCCATGTTTAAAATCCATCCTTTTAAATTTTTCTGGAATGAGTTTGGCTATATATCTGTGTGTCTGACATATATTGACTATGAACAGAACTACAATGTCCCAGTCAACTCCATATTAAGTGACAAAGCTTATCCTTGTATTAGGGTTGGTCCCTTTAATCCAGCATCTGCTAGTTTAGCAATATTAATGTTATTGTTCTGCTAGACTCCAGGTTCTCTGGTGAGGTGCTGAGGCTAAGAGATGGTCAGACACCCTCCTTGGCCAGGATTCACCTCTTTGGACTACCCAAAAACTAAGACTCCCTGAAAACCTCCTCTTCCTCTACTGCTTGCAAGGGAAGTCTTGGAGCAGCCACAAGGCTCCTGCTCAGATCAAGTGCCCAGGAAGGGAAGCAGTGGGAGAGCCTGTGCTTGGGCTGCTCTTCCTGGCATGGAAAGCCTGCACACCACTGCTAGGCTGTGCTGTGAATGCAGCAGGAAAAGTCAGCACTGCAGGCTAGGAGGGACTTCCTATGCTTGGCACAAGTGAGAAGGTGTAGGAAAGCTACCCTAAGGACTTTTATCATGCAGGAGATGGGAACAAAAGGCAGAGGTCAAGACTAGACCCACCAATTCAACCAACTACACCTTTTTTCACGTAAATTATTGTTGCTGTACTTGCTTATAAAAGTATACAAAAAAAAAAAGTGAGAAAGATCCGTACCTTGTTTCCAGCGCCACAACAAATTCAATGTGAAAAAGAAATTGGTCCAAATGTCTTCATAGTGTATTACCCCTTGGTCAGGCTGGTGCATTATCACAAACATTATCATTCATCTGATCTTTTCTAATTTGATGCTTTTTTCCCCCCCCTCCAGAAATTAAGCCTGTTGCTGAAATAACATAGTCATATGTGTATTCCACCTGTCATTAACAGCACTGACAACACACTGGATGAAGAACTTCACCTCTTTCACTGCAGACTGGTCTGATCCCTGTCCCATGTATACATGGGTTGGTTTTTCAAAGGAGTTTTGAAGAGACTATCTGATGTTGTCAAGAATGCCATCTCAGCATCGGGGTGCAGTCCACATAGTACAGGGCTTTCAGATGGAAGCATTTCATCTCTGTATTTATGGTATACATCATAATCCAGGTTTGGTGGTAGCATGGTGCCAAGTTCCCCTTCAAGCTGTAGGAAAAGAATCAATAATGGTATTGGTAATGCTGACACCAGGAAACATTCTTCTGTATCTACAAAGTTTCAGAAATTTATTTGAAGTCTGTGGACATGACAGCTGCATGTTCTGATACAATGGGACAGGGTTACCACAGTATTCCCAGCATAGTTACTATTTGCATAATTTCCGGACACTTCCATTTTCTGCGGGGTTGCCTCTAATTTCATGAGGATGCTCTGCATTTATTTTAAGAACTGTCACTACTGAAGCAAGTGTATTTTAAGTATTGAAAGTCTGCATCACCTCAGCAGCCAAGCAAGGATTCTTATGCCATTTTGCTACTCCATCTCTCCAAGTGTAAGAGTCTTGCATGGGGTTTTTGTACTGCTTCTTTGGCCTCAGTGAGATAGACAGTGGTGATAATTTTGACAGGAGAAAAAATTAAGGTCTCAATAAGCTCAATATTGAGCCAAATACTATTAACTGCACTGTTCCTATAGAGCAGGAAGACCCTAACTGTCAGAATATTTAAGAAAAGACTTGGGACTTTGGAGCAGATCAAGATTTATGTAGACAGGACTTTGATGAGATGTACTCTCAGTGGGCTGACCTCCTAAATAAAATAAAAAGTAATAAATAAAATAAGAATAAAAACTGTAGCTGTCACATTTATTTTCTAAACTTCCCCATCGCCTGTGCTGTAAGAACTTCACTGAATTCAAAGAATTTCTCTGAACTTATTGTCATAGACCTGTCTGCAATTTAAAAGGAGCTTGAAGTTGTTTTTGCTGAAAAATATTTCTAGCTCTAAGTGGTACTTTTCACAAAAGCTATTTCTTCCTAATGCAGGGTCCACTCCACAAAATCACAATAACATTTAACAGCTTCTGGCATTTAGAACAGTCTACAACAAGCTGCTGCTCAAAATAACACCAGTAAGCACTTATTTCTGAAGTCATTTTGGTTCTGCAACCAGCCATTTACCTGTGCCTGAACTTGCACCACTAACCTCACCCACAATAAGCTGTATCTTAAGACGCCACTTTGAAGTAGTGCTGAGGTTTTGAAAAAAGCCCTGTTATTTACCTCGAGTGGAAGATCAATTCTGTCAGACAATCTGTACTTACCAGTCTCTCTGCTGGCACTTAAATCACGTTTTACTGCATCTGTGGGAGTTGCGTGCACAGAGGGAGGCTGTGGGTTACTGGGGTATGTAGCAGGAGCTTGCAGCCCCTCTGTCTTTTGGTGAGGTCTATCAAAGCTGAGGTATAGTGGATTATTCTAATGGACCCTGTGGAATGAATTTGTAGCTAAAAAAACCTTATCATAAGGCAAGAAGTTAAAAAGAGAAGGTAATCTCCCCAGTGAATACAAAGCCCCACCACTGATGAAGGACCATCCTATTTGCATTCATTTGGCTGCCAGTCACTGAATGATTTTCTGGTTTTGCTGTAATTCTGGGCTTTAACTTTTCCCAATTACAGCAAGAAGCTAAGAAAGATACCTCACTGTTTAAAATACCAGTGGATCCACACTAAGGGTTGGGTCCCTAAACTTTCCAAAGGCCATACAAATAGCAGTGATTCTGTTCAGGTTTCACCACCTATACTTATTTTGCAATTATTTGAATGAAAGTTCAGGCTTGTGAAGGTTAATGGACTACCTAAAGTAGTAAAGCAGTAATTCTTTACTTATCCACAGGCTAGAGGCAGAGCTGGAGCTGGCAGGATGAGCTTCCCACCATGCCCCCATGACCTCAGCTGTCATGTGGAGAAATCAGCCTCTTTTGAGGTCGGGAGTACAGTGGTGTTTAGCCTTTCCATCTCCATGGCAACTTACTCTTGGGCATCTTCTTCTGAGCAGTTACTTCCAACTGCCTTTATCTGAGGGTGGCTCTTTGACATATGAAATCCTGCTTCTTCAGGACCAAGGAGACACCAGCCTGCTCCTCTCGCTCACAGCCAAAAGTTGTGAGCTTCAACCCACTGCCAGGGGTGAAAGGGCCACTCTTCCCAGCTTAGCCAGGCTCCACAAATGGCCTGCTCACACATAACATGATAATTTTTATTTTTTTTTTCCTCATAAATGAGCTTTTTACCTTTGAACAATGAAAAATAACAAGTCTGGAAAGGGCGCTTGAAAAATCTCTTGGCTGTTTTTAGCAAATTGTGTACAAATTGTTCTCTAAAGTGGCTTCTTCAGCACCCAAGGAGAAGCATGCAGGGTTTAAAAAAAATTATATAAATACATACATATAAACATATATATAATTATATATTATACATCATCTTATATATGTGTGCACATATATACACACACCCCTGTATGAACATCCACATTTGTTATAATTTGTTATGTATATGAACATAGATTAAAGCAGCTTCCATGCAAAACTTCTCAGAACTAAAGTTAAAGCAACGTTTTCTTTTTGTACCCTCAAAACTTGTAGCATTTTCTGCTGATTAGAAGCAAGTTTGGCAATCTGGCCCTTTGGAGTCATGGATGCTCCACATACACTTCTGTCCAGAATGAAAACTCAATAATGAAATTTGAATAATTCAGTATGTCAGCTGGTGATAACCTGGCAAAGCTACAGAAACAGATGTGTGAGAGGGTAATGGAAAATTAAAAACAGTCTTGCAAGCTATTTTCCCTATTTTAGAAAGAGTGAGATGCAAGGAAATGTATAACATTTCCATTATTTTTTTGAGGAAGAAAATGTGCAAAGAGTAAGTGTAAATTCTGAGGATAGTGCCATTCTGGACTGCTGAAAATGGTGAGCCTATCAGTTACATTGGTTAATGTGTAGTTCCATAAGAGATACTTTCCCATGCCTACCCAAAACCTTCTAAATGGAAGCACCTTAAAATATTTGTTTTCTTAGGAAAATGGAAACCTAAGTGTATCCACTTAAGCTCACTATACAAGCAGTGTTACGAAGCACTGAAATCAAGTTACAGATTAATGGTACTTGCAAAAGTAGACAAGCGGTATGCCAACTCAAACCCTTTCAACTAGAATCTGCTCATGACAAACCATCGACGAATTTATTCCCCCACAGCCAGACAAGACCTTGCCACAGGTGGGGCCACCTGGATGAGAAAATGTGTGGTATTCTCTTTCCCTTAGGTTAAGCATCCTATGTACCTGTTCAAGAGCTTTAGGCACATATGAAAGTCCTTGCCAGGATTTTCAGGCTGAGGAATTCTTGCAGACAGATCCACCAGAGCCTGCAGTCCCAGGCACTCGTGATGTGGCCACCTTACATGATCTCACTGAGGAGGTTATGCAAGTCTTCCTGTGGAACCCCCCTAAGGAATGGGATTCATCACTGAGTAAAACAAGTCAGCTGTTTAAAGGACAAACCAAAGCTGTTCAGAATAAACACTGTTAGGAGACATAAAAGAAATCCAACTACTTCCTTTCAGAAAACTTCATGGTTATACATTTGCATTTATGGGTTTGGTTTGTTCAGCAAATAACATTAAAACCAGATTTCTTTTATTTCAATCCAGTGAGAGGTATCTGTGCAAAAATAGCAAATTTGTGACTAAAATTCAGTAACGGTAAAATGTAAAATGTATTATCCAAGCTTTATGTTTTCTACCTTAGCCCTTAAAAGAAAACTTTAGAGAAAACCACATTTTCAAAACACCACATGATATGAGAGAACATAACTTTGTGAACAAGTGCATGTATTTTTCCCATATAGATCTTTAGGAACATAATCCTCCTGAGTGACGGTAAGGTAGCCGACTGTGCCTTTCTTGAAGGAGAAATCAAAAACTTGTATCTGATTGCAGTCTTTTATATCTCCTCACTAGGGAACGTTTAGTTACTGAAATTCTACATTATTTGAAATTGGGAAGTATTCAAGAACTTTGGTAAAAATTGAATTAATATTAATCCCATTACTGCTACATCATATAAGCATTAATTTTATTGTAGAATTCTAGTCATAATGCCACAGTGAAAGCATGTGGTTAAGGGTGGTAAAACATTTTATTCAAGGAACCACTGTCTTTCTCTTTTATTTGGCTTCACAGCATTTGAAGCTTCTTTTTGCTCCCCTTTGGTTTGCAAAATATGCCAGTTTGTGATGAAACCTTTGCAGACAGGAACCTTTACGCCCTTGGGGGCAGTATTTGCCTCCCAACAGTTAGAATAAAAACTTAATTATAGGCTTTAAATATTGCATGATGTGACAGAACAGAACAAGTAAAATAGCTGCAGCTATTTCAGCTTGCTTGCTATATAAACTTGTATGCAGCAATTTGATTATGTGAAATGCTAATCCATCTTTATTTTAAACTGGTTCAAAGACAATAAAAAAAAAAAGAATTAAGAAAAACCAAACCACTGGAATATAATATGCAGTGCTGCATGCTTGTGATGAGAAGGCTGGACAGAGAATCCCTGTGAAAAATGCCAGCAACTTGGATTTAGAACGAAACGTTCTTGCGGTCAGAATAAACCTGGTTTTCTCTTTGTCAGCAACAAAAACTCATTTAATGTTTTTCTAATTTCATATATATTTATCTCAAGAAATTGCTTTTCCTTTGTCTTTTGGAAGAGTATATCAATATTCTAATGCAGTACAAGCTCATTCAGCTGCACACTTGTGGGACATTGATTATACTGGGATAATCAAAGCTGGTGACATAAAAGGGACATTTTTGTGAGTGTGAGAAAACTGCAGAGTTTGCATTAGAAATATTTTGGGCTGTCAGGTTCACATAATTGCCATTGTACTCTATACAAAACTGGTCTGTTGAACCAAAAAACCCCACAGAGCTGTTTCTGGGTGGGTGGATAATGGAGAGGACAGAATCCACTTCCCCCCACAACAACATTCAGTGACAACTCCTTGAACATTTGTGTGGGGATCAGAAGGTGGAGAGCAAGAGTGGGACAATGAAGCAGGATCAGGCATCCTGTACTTCATGTGAAGAAACCTTAACTATTGCAGGCTGGTGTACTGGAGTTTGTCTTAGCAGCAGAAAAAACTGAGATACAAGATTAAATATTCTCAGGAAAACACTATTTACTGGTGGAAGCTATAACAGAGTGATGGCAATTTCCACTAGCTGATGGGCTAGCTCAAGTCACCCAGTTTATGCTTTCTGGTCAATGCTTAATTGTCTTCAGGAAGTTGTTCCCAAAGGACAATAAATTGGAAGATTATATACATATGATTTATATATACATACATATGTATGTATATATGAACAAGGTCATAGACATGCATACATACATAGGAACCCACATTTTAAAAAACTATTGCCTTATTTCTCTCTCTCTATACTATTATATATTATATACTACATATATGCTATACTATATATATACTATACTATTATATATAGTATAGTACAGATATTATACTAGTATATATATTCTATACTAGTAGATATTATACACTATCTATATATCTATATATAGATATTTCTCTCTTCCTATACTTATCTCTCTTATTATACTTTCTCTCTTATTACACTTATTTCTCTCTCTATATTTCTCTCTCTACGTTAAAAAATCCTTATGAAGCCACAGGGTAATGAATCACTAAGCAGTACAATGAGAAAGGCCAATAAGCAACATTACCAAGAGGAGAGAAGAAATAATTCTTGCTCTTACAGACCTTTCTAGCATTCCCTGCCATCAGAATCCTCCCTCTCATTAATTAGCAAAACGAATTATGCAGCTTATGAATTGTGGTTTGAAAAGAACAACTTAAAGCAGCAAGACTTATTAGCAAAGAAAACTAAGGGTTAGAATAAGCTGATTTCATAGACTTGTTTTCTAAATGGGAAGCATTATTAAATCATCATAATAAAATTAAGCAATTATTTCACTATGACACCAAGTACCACAAAAAGGAGAAACAGCTTGATGTCCTATTAACTAAATAAAGGTTAGTAGAGGTATGAAGACAAAAATAAAATTAATTTCTCAGAGTAAATACAAGCTGGAAGATATGGAGAAAACCATATCACCAGGGGGTGACACTTCTGTCTCTTTTTTTTTCTTTAAAAATATCTCTGAAATTTATTTAAATTACTAAACTGAGAGGATCTATTTATTCAATAATATCCTATATCACTCAGTAACAACTAATTACTGCCTTTTATTTAAGCATTTCACATTTCCACATACAGAACTTGCACAAATGACCTCAACTCAGTATTTAAACTGTACAAGTATGAAATATGCTGTAGCTCAGAAAAAAATCACTCTCGTATCCTTAACTTTGACTCAAGGGGAACATTACTGAGAAAGTCACAACAAGGTGGCATCCTTAATACATAATAATGACACATTCAAGAAATGCACCATTATTTATACATGTGACGTGCTGTAAATTGCTTCCATCATCAGAACTAATTGTAGTGATTATTAATGCAGTGTTATGAACTGTCAGAATTGCTGTTTGTAATTACATTTGTGCAAATGCTTCATTACCTGCCTAATGAATTTGGCATATATGCACATGTAAACCCCTGTTTTTGTTAACGTAATGAAGGGC
The DNA here is from genome assembly GCA_013397075.1 of Rhabdornis inornatus. NCBI lineage: Eukaryota > Metazoa > Chordata > Aves > Passeriformes > Rhabdornithidae > Rhabdornis > Rhabdornis inornatus. Next base: position 468,812 of record VWZS01000116.1, read on the forward strand.
ATTTTTTTCCCCCTTAGCTACTGATGTGGAACTGGTTTGACCTATATTACAAAGTTCAAGCATCCACTGCCAGAATAAAAACCACAACCCCCCCACTCCCTATGATCTGATTTATTTTCATACTCACCAACAGCATCATGTAATGGCAGCTACTTAAATAACAGCTTCAGGGAAAGAGCTGTGTCCCCCTTACTCAGTATAAACATATGATTGAGTGGAAATGACCTTGATGTGTGGCTACCTGGCCACTTCTTACCTTCTTGTGGGCCTCTGAACCGTTGCTGAGGACAGTGACAGTGACAGATGGAGATCTCAGGTGCTGATCGATCAGGTACCTTCCATTCCAGCCCCGAGGGCCAAACTTCACTCTCCCAGGACCACAAGTGTGAAAACTGCACAGAGGAAAAAGGATGCTTTTAAATTCCCCTTCTCTGGCACGCAGATCAAGGGTATGCTGTCAAAGAAAAAAGGAGTAACTTACATACTAACAATAATGAGCATTGCCCAGAACGATAACAAAAGGGAGCACTCGCAACGCTGGAGTTGGAAGGAGAGTGAGAAACAGGTTTCTAAAGAATATGGGGATATTGGGCAGTATTTTTTGCAGTAATTCCCAGATGCAAAATTGTTCATAGTGACATTTTAATTTCCAAATGTCCATTAGGAAAGGAGAACTGTTGTGCTACTGAAACCAACAAAAACAGATTCTTTACCTAGAAATCTATAAATATTATTCAGATAACCACTAAAGTTTCTTGGCTAAATCATCCATAGACTTTATCTCAAGTAGAAAATTTACTAGTTTAACATTTATTAAAAAGCCTTCAAACTCATTGAAATTTTACACCATTTCCCAAAGAGTCATGAGAGTTTGAAATTGAAGTTTAATACTTTTCTTTTCGCCTCCATTATTTATAGTGTTAGTTGAGAATTTCAGCAGGATGATATTCAGCACTGGGCTTCAGCTGGTTTTTAAATTATTTGGCATTTGCCTGTAAAACCTGTGGAAATTAATCCTTATGTCTCTGACATTTTTCTATATTTTATCCTTTAGTTTAACAAGTAATAAGCATAACAAAATTAATTTCAATACCCTTGAAAATAATGATGCGTGGAGGGAATATCAGAGGTATAAACTCTCGTCTTTCAAAAGGAAATAGATCATCCTGACTGAACAACATGTATCAGAATCTGGGCACACGTGAAGCATTTTATGTCTGACAAAAAACCTCCTTAAATCAGAATGCTGAGTTCAACCATGACAAATACAACACAAGTTTCTACCCTGAATAAAACCACAAACCCATGAAATGTATTCCATCTAGATTAGGCGTACTTTGATTTTCATATTGTAATTAAAAAAAAAATAAATACCTTAAGCAGAAATATATTAAAGACAGTGTCTGCACAGGAATTTGTGGTAAGCCACAAAGACCCATGGCTCAGAATAGTGGGTGAGAAAAGAGAGTTGTCTAAAATATAAAGCTTAGAAATTGGTAATTCAAATATATACATATATATTCTTTCATTAGACACAGACTGAAGCAGCACAACAATGTATATGAACCACCTTTATTAAAAACTTTGTCTAAATTTTTAAGCTTTCCATTAAAAATATTACAATAGTTAGTTATAAAAAACCTGAAAAAAGAACAAAATGCTGTACTAATCATCAGCTGCTCAGCTACAAAACAACAGCTATTCTTCCTTTCTCAAAAATATCTTTCTAAATCATCCCACACCATCAAAATCAATCCATTTGTAGCTCTGACACAGCTTCTTTTCCTTCCTTTTATTTTCCCCCTGGCATTGGCTAGTATTCCTTTTTAAAGGAACTCTTACCCTTTTCACATCCCAGCTCTGCCCTCGTGTGTGCTGTGCTCAAGTAGCTACATGTGAATACCTTGCTGGGAGGTGAAAGTGTGCAGTTACAGCTACCTTCATCATGGTCTGCTTTGCTGATGTGAACAATCTGACTGCTCCAGCACTGCCACTGCTGCAGGGAAGCTGACTCACATTGGGCTTGGAGATCTTCCCACAAGTTCCTGGGGTAGCACACAGGGATAACCAGGGATCTGGAGGGAAGGGGGCTGTGCGCAATCCGTGATGTGCCTGTTCTCCACATTCTCATGTCTTCTTTCTCCTCCTTCTTTCCAGCCACCAAGCAGAACCTTACAACAGGGAAAAAAACAAGCAGCACGAAACCCTTGCTCTTTAATTCGTTTCTTTATGCCTGACTGCAGGCACCCCATACACAGGGTGCTGAGCCATTACATACCTGAGCCGAACACCCAGGTATGTAAATCCACTCCGTGGGAGAATGGTCATGACCATGCATTTTGTCAACTCAGATTTAGAGCAGAGCAAAACATGTGAGTACCATTGAATGAAAGAGCTGAGACTTTTAAAAACTACAGGTTTTTATCATAAGTGCACCACTGGCTAAAGCTGGTGCAATAGATCACAGTCACTTGTAAGCATACCTATGCATGCCTATATTGAATAATACAAATGTTTGTGTTATTGCCATACCTTTCCTCCAGCCCAACACTGATGGGAAACACAGAGGTAGGGCAGGGCACAGAGGGCTGCCATCCTGTTGGGTTGGCTTGGAATCACAACAGTCCCAAGTCCTGGTCTCCCACAGAATGGTCATCAATGCTACCACTTGTCCCCACAGGGGAAGGAGTAATTAAAGCAAACAAAAGAAAAAAAATAGCTTACTTTTATCTGGTCAAAACCACAGAGAGCAGCATGGAAATTAGCTAGCATCCTTGTAGGAGGTTCTCCAGTAATTTTAATTGAATTTTCTAGTATTCCTTGGGGAATGATGCACTCTTCTGTGGTTGGAGCTGGCTTAGCACTGATAAAGACACAGAAATCAGGATGACATATTGTATTGCTCAAGGAGTTTGTCCAAGGTTCTGAACCACTCAGCTACTTAGATGAATATTCCACTGAAAAACAGCCAATATCGTTATTGTACAAAACCAAATAAATTTGTTGTCCTTGAGACATTGTCATCATGACTTTTTAATGGGGTAACAGTTAAGTCATTGTCATTTCTTGGTATGTATTGAGGCTTCACCACTAGCTTCTAAAATTTAAGTCCTTGATTCTGAAGATAATGAAAATATTATAAACTCAGGGTTAAGTGATCTGTGATTGTGGGTGTTATCACATACGAAGACAAGCATAGCTCAGAAGACACCTGGACTCTCTTTAAAGTTCCCTGTAGAACTGGGACCTAGGACAAAACATGTCCAAGACATACCAGGAACAAGACAGAAGTGCTAGACAGAAAAATGGGTCCAGCTATCCTGCTGCTTAGGAAATCTATCTCAGAGTACTTTAGGGTGTTATTGCCTTTAAAATTATAAATACACAAAGACAGTGGAAAGACACTGATAGATCAGAGAAGACAGTTATAATGGAAAAGTATCTGCCTCCAAAGCACCTCCTGGTGAAAAACAGGAATATTGAGAAAAGTTTAAAATGTGGCTGGGCTAAAGATGATTTAACCACACCATTAGCCCACACTCCATGTTTCTTTGTTACTGTACTAACATTCAACTCAAACTGCAGCTCATCCACAAGCTTTTCTTTGGCCTTTCATTGTTGTGCCAGAACCTCCTGATTGCACTGGCAATTTCCATGCAGCGCAGGAGGAATTACAGCCAAAGACTATAACATCAGTCACACCCTAGCTAATGCATGACTTTATTATGAGGTCTGTTGGGGGGATATTCCCAAACTGCCCCTCACCATGTGGAAAAAGGAATAGGGGGATGGAAAGAGAGTGAGACTTCCATACCACATTACATGACTGCAGCCTGGCAGCATCTGAATTTTCATATAGGCTGCATCCATCCAATGCAAAGTGGAAATTCTTCAAGCCTTAATATTATAACAAAACAAACATTCAATACATCAGATATCTGAATTTGAGATATTAATTATGAGTGACAGAAGAATTAAACCTGACACCAAAAGAATTGAAGTCAGTCTTTCTTCCATCAGTTTGCCTCCGTGCCAACTGTTTTTCCTAAATCTGAAGCCAAAGTAATTTTTAAGGTATTTCCCAGGTCAGTCAGAATAGCAGGTGTAGGTTGGTTTGTTTTTTTCTTTTTAATATCTAATTATATGCCATTTAGCATCCAATAAGATCCATAGTAAAATACTTCATCTTTTTGCTCCAATTTTTTTTTTTTTAATAGATGCTTATAGGGCTTTTAGGCCCAAATGCAGATGACTAAAGCTTGAGAAGCACTGAGTGCATCCAAATCCCAACAGTTCTAGCTAGCTTAGTGCCATCTGGGATTTGGTCCAACATCTTCATGAAGTTTCCTTTCAGACTTCCCAAAATCCTTCACTATCAAAAACCTTTCCAGCAAAATTGTTGCCTCTCTCCTCCCTCAAAAGCCAGGCATAACAGGCTGGAAAATTGAGCAAGTCTGTAACACCAGAAGCTTCTCAGATATTTCCCCATCCATCCCTGTGGCTTCAGACAAACAATACTGCCTCTTCTGTCTCCCATTTTTTCACTCTGGCCTCAGAACAATTGAGAACCCTGAAGTTCCCCTGAAAACCAATTTGATTCTCCACAACATTTCTGTGCAGGGTTGTTTCCAGACTGGCATGATTAGCTCACTCGCATGAAATATGGTTAAGCACACTTCCAGTTTCATTGCTGACGAAGGGGGCAGTTTGTGCATGCTCTCACAGTGCCTAGCACACCAGAGCCCCTCATTAATCCCATGGTGTTTTGTTTCATGTGATAGAAAACACTGACTCTAACCCATCTCTTCATTTGTTGCAGGCAGCCTGCTTGGCAGACAAAGCAGTGGTTAAAACCAGGAGAGAAGAGAACCACACTATTCCCAAAACCACCTTAATGTCAAGGCCTGGAACATGCCCTTGTCGTTTGGCTTCAGGGCTGACATATAAACATTGGCTATTTAGCACACAACACTGGGGAGGGAGCATCTTTTTTCAGTGGCATTTATGGCTGCAGTGCTCCTGTTCTCTCTGTTACTGTGCTGGGAAACCATGGCTTGCCAGGGCATCCCACAGATCTCTTTGTCCACTGCAGAGTGGGTTCTTGGTCCATACAAAGCTGGCCAAAGCCGTGGCTGCTATCTCAGAAAAGCAGCACTCCGGAACGAGTTATCCAGCTTCCCCAGGGACAGCCAGACCCATTTCATCGAAGTCTCCATTATGGCCTGCTGAATGGAATAGGAGCTCTTAATTAGGCGGGGGAAGGGTGTGCCTGAGGCCAGTCCTACTCACCCACCAGGGGCTTTCTGTTTTATCTCTCCTGCTCCTCCTGGGAGAGTGCACTGTTCAGCAAAACATGACACACACCCTATTAATATGATGTTTATCCTCTTACAACCAAAAGCAAATGGAACAAGATTATTAGCTGTTTAGAATTTTGCTGTAATCCACCGCATATTTTGTGTTCTGGGAAGGTCCCTCCAGCTGAGGAGGTATTCTCCATCAGAGGGGCAGTTTGACACTCGCTTGGTAAAGAACCCAGTGGCCATGTGGGGCAGCTTTCTTGAGTGCCTCCTTTGCAGCCATCTCCTGCTTTTGTTCTAGAGAGATGTTATGAAATCTTCCAGAGTCTATAGTGAACCCAAGCTTTTTGCCTGCAATAAGAACAATTGGGGAAGGGTGAGTGATGGAGGGGGAGGAGATGGGAAAATTAGCAGAGCAGAAAGGAAAAAGAATGATAATGCCCCCATTAATTTCACTATCACTTGTGCAAGGCATATTACTTCCTCTGAAGCACTTCACTAAACCCTTACAATTTCAACAAGCAAAATTGCGAGCTCTCAACAGTGGCCTTATTGCTGGTATTAGAAAAAGCCTGCAGAAATCTGTTCCCTTGGTTTTAAGATAATGAACCTTTTGACATTTTGATAGATGCTCAGCATTGTTACTGAGCTTTAGAAACTCTTATGGGGGTACAGAGCAATTCCCACATGAAAAAGGGAGCAACATGTGGTAGATATCACATCAGTTTTTTAACTGATTGGTTCAGTGGGTAAATGCACAAGCCTCTCACCTTGTGGGCCCTGAGCTTAAATTGAGCACGGTGAGGTCACAGCTGTATTAACCTGGTATTCTCACTATTGTCTGTGGGGAATAGTAATCCTAAGTATAAAGCCACAGAGCCCTATACAATTGAATATAGTTTGTATAATGACCATTATTTATTCACAGGGGGCACAAGATTACACGAGTATGGAGAAAATTGCCCTCTGGCCCTCATCTAGTCAAAAGGTAGAAAACTGTACAAAGGAAACCTGCATTATGCCAAGCACAGGAATGCTCTAAAAATTTCTTCATAGTGTAGTGCTTATGGCCTTACACTTTTCATCCACCCCATTGCCATGAATATGGTGGGGGTGGAAGGAACTTTGGAGCTCAAATCTTCTGCTGAAGATAAATTGTGCTCAATTTTCCCACAGTAATGCATATTCTATCCTAGTGATAGATGAATCCAGAACACTTTGTTCTGATCAGTAAAGAAAATACATCTACACATACATGTGTAAAAGCACATATACACAAGCATATAATCAAACATTGATTTTTCCACATTTCTAGCTCAGCATGCCCCATTTCACTTTTGAGCTCAATTGTTCATTCTTAATGGGAGGACAGTTAAGCGGTCCTTGAACCAGAAGCAGATAAGAGGCTTATGTATTGTCTCATGATCTTTAAGTGGGTCTAGTCGTGAAGACAGGATGAAAACCTCAGGAGTGGCTGGACTGCTCTCTTCTTAGCATTTTGCTAAATCCATTCTTGTGCTTTTCGCATACCTTGAGCTGAGATTTTTCTCCATAGAGTTCCTATACATGACAAAACATCTGCTAAACACCTTGATGTGCCTTGATGAGTACTTCAGGTCTGCACCATTCTCAGACCTGAGCATCTGACACCAATGGGCATTTCATCAGAGAAATCATCAGAACAGTGAACTGAAGGCAGGAAGGGAAGCAGGTGGGGAAGCAAGAGAGAAGGTGATGTTTCCCATTTCCCTGCAGGATAGTGGTCATATGACAGAAAACAGCAACTTCTGAATGAAAAGGACTCCATTACATGCAGGCAGTACTGTCACATTAATCTGGGGCAGTTGGGCAAAATAAATACCCAGAATCAAGCTTGTGTTCTCAGAAGTCATGTAAAAATGGGTAAAAATGATGATTGTGCGGTGTGGAGCAACAGGTCTATAGGACCATCTCTTGGGATCGAAAGACAAGAACAGTACAACTGGAAAACAAATGTGTCCATATCCACCACTGAAGACATACAGAAACTTTCTTGATATCATAGAATTTTCAAAAGGGAGACCTGAAAAATTGTCATGCTGTGAGGTTACCTATGAGCGCTAATACCATAATGAGAACTAACACTGAAAAACACATTTATAGGCATTAACAGGATAGCTTACTGTATGTTTATTTATCAATGACTGCTCCCCTTGGGTAGCTACATTCAATCTAAAAAAAATCACAGTCACAGCTCTCTAAATATGCTGTGAGTCATGTTTTACCACACTATCTTTGCACAAATTTTTCAACAGGACAACAGGTTGTGAAGGACCACAGTAATTGATCTCAAATTCTGGTTCATCACCCAGTACTAAAAGTTATTTGCTTGCTTCTTGAAATTTGAATTTGTCATGCAGGGCACCACCCTCATACACACTTGTCCTGACAAATGAACCCTCACATTTCGTACCTCAGAGCATACAACATACTGTTCTGAACAGTATTATTAGTTTCTGAAGAGACCTTCTTCTTTTTCCTTTTCTGGATATGTTGAGTCCACTCATTTCTTCCATTTCTTGGTGGATCTTTAAATATCTTTATCTACCCCTCTGAACACATCCATCACTGCCATAGCCTGGAAGCTTGCCAACATGGTGTTGTACCTTTTGCATGATGACTGAAACAGGATGACTCTGATAATTTTGGGGGTATGTGAAAAACCCTAGTGCAATCAAGGGACTCATCAATCAAAGGACTTGCCTTAAAATACTTAATTACATATATATACACATAAGCACACATACATAAAATAGAATTATTGGTAAAAGTTTACTTTGGTTAGTATTGCCATTGTCTGCTTACTGTTAAACATCTAGATATGACAAACTGGAAACCCTGTATGGGACATTTACTACAGTTAAGAGTGGCAGGGAGTTAAAATTCTATTTTTAGGGGAGTGAACAAATTATGGTAAAACAGAATTTCCTCACAAGATACAGTATGTGATGTCTAAGGAAAAAGGCACTTAAATAGTAAAGAAAACTCCACTTTAAGAACATCACTAGCTCTACTAAAAAAATTATGGTAGAATGCAGGGTTTTATCTGAAATTGTCTAGTTGAGGCATGTGTCCAGACATAATAACAAAAAAGATTTAGAACTGAAAAGCTATTTTCCCAAACTACTCTAATGGTACTCCTTGGCTGTGTATTAAAAAGTCAACAGGACTCTTTTGTGTTCAACTCTGAACTGAAAAAGGAAATCCAATTCAAGGAATTCTATCTCTTTACTATTTAGAAGAACCATGACAGCACACAAAATTGAAAAAGGTCATCAGAGTTGCTTCAGAGACATCTCTGACTCCCACTACACCTGAGCCCTGCCTTTTTCCAGGGCATACAGTTACTAAAATTAAAAGGAAAAGCAATGGCCTGAATGTTATTTGGGTATGTATTATTTACTTCTTACTTATGTACCAGATCAATTTCAACCCTAATTATCCAATTGCAAACAGCTAAGTCATGCTGTTTATCCTGAGCCTAGCTTCATGAAGACATTGCAGCACTTTAAATGAAAAGAATTACATAATGGCATCTCTGGAATTTCTGTAATTATTACTGATACTGAAGTAGTAGTCACTCTGTGTGAGAAACTGCACAACCACGGCATGACCTTCCAGAGAAGAAACAGTAAATCCAGTAAATGTCATCATCACCAATATGAAAATTTTTCCTCAGCTGAAAAGCCATTTGGGCCAGGAAAATGAGCTTATAATTTTCAAAAATCCTCGTCTTGTGAAAAGAAAGGTCGAATATGTGACAGCTTCTTTCAGGTTAGAGATACAACACTGAATATCTCCTGATTTTTCAACCTGTTTAACTGCTTTGTGGAAGATGCATTGAAGGCCTGAAAGTTAGTACAATTATTTTTATTTATGTGAATTTTGCTTTTTCTGCTTTACTACTCATAAGGTAATTGGTTTCCTACTGTAGGCTCCTATAAAGAGCTGACCTAAGCAGTATAAAATGCAAGAGGCTTTTAAAGGAAACTCTCAGCAAACCAGGGGTGAGGGCTGCAAACAGCAATACTCTTCTGCTTCCGTATCTAACTCAGCATGGAGACTCTCACTTGAGCGAACTGGTAATTTTACAGTGGGTGATCTCCCTCACTCACAGCATTAGATCATTTGGTAGATTTACGATGGGGAATTGTTTATACAGAATTCCTCCAATCTCTTCCTTCCTGGCCCTGTGGGATGGCTTAACAGAAGGAAGGCAAACTTTTGCAAGCACAGTCAGAAAGCACTGTCAGAATGGAGCAGCCAACAGAGAGACCTGTGGGGATGTACCGTGTTACAGAGCAGCAGGAGATCACATCCTGTTCTCTTTCCTCAGACACACAGCCCTGCCAATGTAAACATCTGGTACAAGTAATAACTAATGCATCAGGCATCACTGCTGGAGGCAGAATTCTGTTTCTTGCACTTTGAAAAAATGCCAGCAAGAGTCAATTTTACCTTCAGTGAAAGCTGGTAGATGGGGTTGACACTGCCCAGGCTGATACTCCCAGAGTAAGGAATGGATGCTGTTCTGGCTGTCACTGTGTGAGGCTCTCTTGTCGTGTTATCCTGAGCTGCTTTTTCTTTGGCTTCATCTACCTGAATGACGACAGTTGTCCCATTTATTTTTTAATGTGCCATGATTATCCCACACAATTACCAAAACATTCCTATCCATACAGAAAAGAGTATGGATATACTCCAGAAAACTGACTTTATTTCAGACAGTAGCAAGTATTTAAAGTAAGTAAGCTTCTTATCTTAGACAAACATTAGGGAATAACTGTCCTCTGCAGAAATATGCATGTTTACCTGTGAAAACATGGCAATCCTATATTAATACATTTGTTCAAATTTCATGTTGGTATTTATTAATTTTATGAGTACTAATTCAAGCACCTAAAAAAAATCCAACATGTGACAACTACACACTATAGATAATGAAAATGTGAATATGGGGAGGACAGCCCTTTCTGGAAAGACAGCAATTTGACTATTCCTATTCTAGCTTCTGTTACACTTGAAATAATAATATTAAAAATAATAATAGAATAAAAAAAATAGACATTTTACAGGTGACTTTAAGTTATTAGAAACAGTTCAATTGTCACTGCCTTGTGCTGTATTTCTACTACAGCTGACTTTGCTGATTTGATTTTCTTTACAAGTTCACTGCCATCTAGGAGACTGCCCTGGGCAGCTGACAGGCTGAGCAGCCTGTCATCCTCCGGCTAATCCACCTGAGCTCAGCCATGAAACTGTTCTGCTTCTTGGTGAGGACTGACTAGCAGAGGAAACAAAACCACTGTGTTTAAACAACTACAGCGAGAAATAATGTTTTGTAGCATTTGTGAGCTATATTTTGTTTAATTACATCAGTTGATTTGATTTGATTTAATTTCTGAAAGGCCAATTTACTTTCTGTCCCAGTATACCAGATCTAAGGTTCTGGACACCCAAAGTGAGAAGGTTTAGGTCGTCATGGGCTAGAACTTTATCTCTTTTCTAGTGCCCGTCCTCCCGAGACTATATAAAAGGTCTGTGATCTTGCCAGGGACAGCAAGTGGTAATCTGCATGGCAGCTGAGAAAACCAGAGAATAGCACAGGGCTGAAGAACCTCACTTTGGAAGCAAAAAGAGTGGGAAAACATTGTCATAGTCTGCTCTGCTGGACTGACCTTCTGACAGTGCAAGAGCATGACTAGTCCTATGGGGAGCTCTCAGTCAGACTCTGACTCACACCAGAACCCCGGGTGATACAGGCCTTGTAAGCATGCAGTCCCAGGTGGAACAATGTGCAGATGCAGAGGTAAATGGACAGCTGTTTTCAGATCTCATTCCCAAGTACATGGCTTTCATTCTTCAAGGGGTAATTAAACTCCCTGACCCAGTTTGCCCTTGCATAAAGCAGGAGTACCTCAAACAGGTGGAGTAAATCTTTGCGGATGAAGTTAGTTAATTACATGAGATAACTGGAAAGGCACACTAGAGAAATAGGAGGTATTCTTGTTATTGATTTCAAACCCCTAAGTATTTTCTTTTCACATTTTATCTCATAGATTACAATCTGCCCAAAGTCCTTCCTATAAACACTTATAAAAGCGTTCCTCATACTATATATTGGTATGACTGCAGCAGCCACAGAACTGCATCCTTGCAGGAATAAATTGTGATTTATTAACCAAATGGCCTAGCTCCTAACAGTGCCATTATATCCTTGTACAGACTGGCATGGAATTTTATTTACACTTATTGGCTCAAGACTGCTGAAGCAGAAAGCACTGCAGAGGGCTTTAATCCTGCACTGTAAATTAAATGCAATGCACAGAGCAAAACAAGTGGTAGAGAGAAGTGTGGGAATAATATCACAATAAATTTTATTTCTAGCAGAGCTTCAGGCCAAGACAAGCCCTTTGGGAGCATAGATCCAAACAAATAAGTAAAAGAACTTTCTACACTTTCCAGACTCTTACAATCTTTCTAATATGGGCTACTAACAATTACAGTACAGTAGATTCAAACAGGCATATTAATTCTAGACTTACAATTTCAGAACAGGCAACAGATAAATCAAAATATTGTCCTTACCTTACGTTTTTTGTGAGTCTTGCCTATCAGCATTAACAACCTCAGCCAACAGCTGGTCTTCAAGCCTGTCCCTGGTGACAGTGAAATTAATGAGGGTGGTCTGAGCCTGCAGTTCTGTCTTGTAAGTGAGGGTTAGCCAGTTTAGTGTGAAGGATGAGATGAAAATTCTTGTTGAAATCACATTTTTTTGTCTTCAATCTTGGTACATCTGGGAAAGAATAAAATGCACAAGAATGTGGATCTCACTAAATTAAAACCTCATCGGTATCTCAGATTGCGAACAATGGGTACTGTATGATCTCAGTAGCATAGCAAATGCATAGAAGCCAAACTTTAGGTGCCTGCAACTTAAGAAACAAAATTAAGATGATTGAATACACCAAAAGTATATGAAGAATGCACAGAGTATTTTTTAATTGTTGTAGTTTCATTTACATATACAGCAGACACAGAGAGATTATTCACTGCTGTACGGAAGAGTCTGTGGCTTAGGGATAAATGTCTATCATCATTACTTACCAGAAACTTAGGAAAGTTTTCAAATAAATGCCAATGAGATAGTTGTTAATTTTTCCAATAATTTCTTTAAATATATGTAGGCTAAAAAACTAAGCAGGGACATGTATTTATAACAAATGGATAGACTAGAGGAGAGGGAATGAGGGAACCAGAGGCTGGCAGCTGAAACAACAAAAATAATGTTTTTTTTAAGGTAATTTCCTAAATGTTTCATTCCAAATTAATTATTTGTTGCATGAAAGAATGAGTTATCTTAGGTTCTCCTTTTATTTACTGAAATCCCTTACCGAAGAGCTGTCATTTCCTGATCCCTTATCTTCAGTGAGGTGTGAAACCTGTCCTATACAGCCACTCTGATACTGCTGAAGGACCATTTTGGAGCCCAGAAGGGAGGTAATATGAAGTTCACCTTCCTACTTCTGTGGCATAGCACAAAAAAAAAAAATAATTGAAAGATTACTTGTAGACTACAGTGTGTGCCGTGTGTCTGGCCTGGTGTGACCCAGTGACACAACTTCTTGTCATTGATTTGCCCAGTGAATGGTGTGTCAATTTTCAGGATTCACTTACCACACACAAAACCAGTATTTTCTGTACAGCAATGGTTTTGAATGTTCTTTGCCAAGAAAGGAGATTAAAATATTAGTAATAAAACTGTTAAAAAATGGCTAATAGAACATTTATAACATGGAACATACATAGACACAAAGTCTTTTCATAAAATTCAAATTGACATTTGTTAAGTCAATTTTCAAAGTGATTGCATTAGCAAAGATACTAAACACTTAAAATGTGATTTATGAAAGTCACATCAGAACATGAATAAAACAAGTACCTTCTGTAGAAATTTTATCACTACTTACTTTCTAGGCTATCACAGGGCATTTCCAGAACTAGGAACATAGGTTTCAGCTCTTAAGACCCTTGCCTGCTTCTGACATGCCCTTAGCTATAAGACATAGTCTAAACAAAATGGTGTGCTGAGACCCTTCTGCATTTCACCAGGGAGAAGGAAGAAAAGAGAGATGCCTATGATATAGTTTAAGTGAATTGCTTCAGGAAACCTATTATGCCTAGTGCTGGGAAACCCATGAGTCTACAAAACTCAACATCAGACATGTATATTGTGTAATACTGGAGATGCAAACTACTGGAGATGGGTGTTCCAGGCTTATGCTTGTGTAATATTGACATAATTTAGCCTCATGGTCATGTCCTTCAGATTATACAGCGTCTCTCAGGACATTAATTCATTGTCCAGTTCTGCAACGTGGTCTCTCCACAGCCTTCAAAACTGGCTGGAGCTGGAGGGAACAAAACGGTAGAGCTTGACACAGAAAAAGCATTCTTGCTTTGCTTTCAAGACACACACACAGAGGAAACAAGAGATCTGACAAAAGACAAGTCCTTCAGTTTGCTTTGTCAGAATTGAAAAACCTTTGCTAAGGGAGTCACACTATGTTTCAGAACATCGACGAGGCAATATAACAAGTTTTAGAGTTCTGGATTAAAATATTTCCTTTAGGAGTTCTCAATTCACAGAAGCAATAAATAACCAATTTCTGTGATTATCACCTATGAAAGGCAAAACCTACATAATGACTTGGTGGGTTTTATTACTGCAGCTGTTGTAGGTTTTCTGTTAATTACCGATTTGGAAAAAAGAAATGTTTTGTTATTGCTCTCGCATGATTCAAGAGTATAAGCAACAACGATAAACAGAGAGGTGGGGAACTCAGTAGGATGACTTAATTTTTTTCAGTAAAATATATCTGTTTAGAATTATGAAGAATTATGAAGGCATTATGAAGAAATTATGAATTATGAAGAAATGCAGCAAAATAGGCATGAATAATGGAAGTCCATGATAGAAGGAATATAAAAAAATAGTCACCAAAGAAATTTCTATAGACAACTTCTACTTTTGGCAATGTTTTCTCCATAATGTCCTATTCCCTCAGCTGAGGCAGATAGAATGGATGGAACTAAGGCATCACTCTACCCAGGAACAGACATAGCATCTTTCATGTGAGTCCCAGCTCCCTGGTATTTGAGAACAAAGTAAATTAAAAAGAGATTGTTCCCCACTAGTTTTTATTCCTGTTGAAATTCTCATAGATTTTGAAATAAAGTAGATTAAGGGATTCAAAAAGGACTTTAAAAGCTTTAAAAATTCTGTATATGCCTTGAGTAAAAATTATTTTTAGGCAAAGCAAATAGAAAAACAAATAAATTCCAGGAGGTAACATGAGCACTCATCTATGAGAAGACTAGGACTTGTGTAACACCTTGTCTGATCTGTCAGACTTGATTGATTGACACAAAGACCTGCTATTCCCTTGCATATGTTCTGTCTGAGGTAACAATACCTAGGTATTTCATAGACAGGAACTCATGACGGTGAGGAATTTTGAATATAGGCGCATGACTTCATATAATGAAATGGCTTGAGAGTTTATGCAACATCTTTTCTTATCGGGCACTTTCATGCAACACAAAATTAAAGTGTACCTTTCAGGGCAGATGTTCTCCAAAACACACCATAACTCTAAATGGCAGAATGGTAGGATGGCTTCCTGTAGCGAGATGCTTTGGATCAGCTCAGCAAGAATGATAAATTTTTGGATGGGAAAGTAAAGGGAAACTATATTTTTCAGTGGGAAGAAAGAGGGATAAATACATTTTCCAGAGGAAATGAAAATTTGTTCATTCAGTTCCTGCTGCTTAAAATTAAAAGCTTCTGGAACCGACTTGCAAACCCCAACAAGTAATGTAGAGAACAAAGTTGAATAAATCAGGTGAAAACAAGCACAGAATGGAGCTGTTACTAGGCAATCTCAGTAAGCAAACTGTGCAAGTTGGTCAAACTAGTTCAGTGGGAAAAGCACTGCCTCGAAGCTGCACAGCTGATGAGACGTTCAAGGCAAGGAAAGCTTCTCCCTGTGGAGAAACTGAGGGAATTTCCTTACTGTTTCATGAATAATAGTCATGCCTCATAAGAATGGAAACTTGCTCATACAAGCTACATTTGCACATAAATAAAATTTCAAGACATCTTAAGAAATCTCTTAATAACCTAATCTTGGAGCTGAAGAAACATGGCTATCTCTTTGTGACTGTGCAAAGGAGTTCAACAAGTGTAACAGCTCATGCAAATGCAAATAGGAACCTTATGAACAATGAATTTATTCCTCTGTCTTCTCTCCTATGAGCCAAAATAACACTGATCTGTTGTAGTTAATGCTCACAGCCAGTGATTTCCAAAAGAAAGGTGCTGGGGAAACAGGATAGGACACACACAGGTAACAATTCAAGTATTAAGGGCCATCCATACCAAACTTATTCAATGGCACATTTTC
This sequence comes from Rhabdornis inornatus, assembly GCA_013397075.1. Taxonomy (NCBI): domain Eukaryota; kingdom Metazoa; phylum Chordata; class Aves; order Passeriformes; family Rhabdornithidae; genus Rhabdornis; species Rhabdornis inornatus. The sequence continues at coordinate 484,617 of VWZS01000116.1, forward strand.
TCTTAAAGCACCTTTGAGTTGAAAGCCAAAACCCAACACCATACAGAGCTGGTACCTTTTTACTTTTATGCCTTGGTTTGTCTGCTCCAAAACAAATCTAAGTATTTGCATCTTGAATAATTTCTGTGTACATTGCTAATACATTGCACCCAAATTTTACTTACTTTTTGTCTTGTGGCTTCCATGCTTACATAAAACTGTGTACTACAACTGATATTTTCCTTAAAGCTATTTTATTATTTTTTTTCTTTTCTCCTACTTCTCAAAGCAAATATCTTGAAATATTTTAACAAAAATCTCAGCATTTTAAAGCCATTTTGAGCATAAAATCACAGTCTAAAGAGCATTAGAAACAACTGAGCAGTTTTGTGGTTCCAAAATTAAGAATAAAAATGTATCCAAATTTGAATACCCAACATTTGTTAGGCTTCTAAATACACACTAAGGCACTTAAACATGAAGTCTGCTTTTCAGAGATAAGAAGTACCTTTAGTTCACCCTACTGGGACCTGGTTTTGAGGAAAATATAAATTTATTCATTTGAAGTTCTCCAAGGCTGGGAATTTCTTTTGCAGGCTTCATTCAGAAACAATACCAAGAGTTGCAGAATATCCAGGGGTGCAACATGAGAACCACCTTGCAATGAAAGAAAGGGAGAGGTACTTTTATGAAGTGGTTCACCGATCAGCAAGTTCTCTAATAAACAGGCTAGTAAATTTGCTTTGGAAGGAGTACAAGTTGATAAATCTCCCTTGCTATGCTTTCTGTCGATTGATATGATAAGATATATTTTACTTAAAATTAGGATTGTCTGAAGCTCAGTGGATTTAATTCTTTGTAATTATCCAGTTGTTGTCAGTATATGGCCATTTTATGACAGTGGTATCTACTGTGTGGGTCAGGTTCAACTGTACATCTTTTCAAACACAGAATTAATGTACTATTGATGAAACCATTACTAGAACCAAATTAAAGTCTGGGCTGATGTATTGGTCCATGGGGTGCTGTCAGATATGAAAGGAGTAATTAGTATTCATTACTTCATACTCTGCAACATTCCAATTATTAATGAACTTCAACTGCTGGACTGCACCATATCTATCACAAATACCTTTCTAGTCTTTCTTTATTAGGAAAAAAAAATTCAAAGTACCTGACAGAACTACTAAAATAAAAAAAAAAACCACAGAAATTAATCAAGAATGAGGCAAACTCTGCTTATTTGGTAATAAATGGGGTATATACTGGGTGGGGATATATATATTGTGGTGTATATATATTGTGGTGTGTGTGTATGTATATCATCTATCTATATAATCTATGTGTACACACACATACACACGTGCCCCTCAAAGGTGATTTGTGCATCTTCAATGAGACACAGAATGCCAGGTCATGTAATGCTTCCTAAAATATTTGGTAGAAGAACCTCTTTTTGAATAGCTTCATACATTTGCTTTTGTCTCCACGTACACAGCTTCATTTTGCTACATGGAAGCCTTTGCTAAATAAATGCAAAACTATATTGCTGTCACCCTTGTCCCCTTCAATCCAACTTCTTTCTGTTGTTTCACATCCCTTCACATCCTCCCATTCCTTAGAAGTCTGTTACCATGTGAAAATTTTGATCTCTCTTTTAGACCAGTATAATACTAATTTTCAGTAAAGTTTCTTCACTATAGATTCTGAAAAGCAAGCTGTATGCTCTTACTCTGAAGCACTTCAAATACAGCTATAGAAAAATGCAACAAAGGGGGTCATTTCAAGGCCTCATGGTGCAGGGCAAGAATGCATCATCCAGGAGCTTCATGTAAACAAGGAGATTTGAGCTGTTTTTTACTTAGATTTACCGTGCAGGCACCAATGCCAGAAATATAGGGTGGGAAGGAGAAAGGAAAATCTTGGGTAATCTGTCCAAAAGATGCTAACTTCTTTATTCATAATTTCTTTCATATTTTCACTTTCAACAATGTGAAGCTGTGCAAGCACTCTAACCACTCTTTAACTAACATTTGAGATCCATCCAGAAATGCCCCAGGAGTATGTATGTCTTTATATCAGAATAAACATCACATTCTCCAGCATGAAAAATATAGCTCATTGATATGTTGCTTGCAAACAATAACAGAAGAGAGGAACACATTCAGACTTAAAAATAAATTCACATTTGAGCAGAAACAATGACATGGCATTTCAGGTCATCAGATGAAATATTTAATGAGGTTTAATAAGTTTACTCTCAAGCAACCAGAAATCAACATTATTCTTTAGGCTGACATCTGCACTGAGGACTCAACAATTTCATCCAAAGTTTTTATGAAAAGTTTTGGAAGACATTGCAGATTGAAATCCTCTTGCACCAAGTACAAGTTCTTTATTTTCCCTATTATCATCCTGAAAATGTGTATCTAAAAGGTATCTAAGTAATATCTTAAGAAATCTCTTTTATGGTATTTTTAAGTTTGACAATTTTTCAAAATGTAGAGGAGAAAGGGAGCATGGGAATGAAAGATGGGAGTCACAGGCATCACCCCAAAAATGTCAGAACATAAGGTTGCCTTCCCTTGTACCACCTACCACTCCTGCCGCTGCTATGTCAGAACAGAGGAAACTCGTTAACTCAGCCTTGTGTCTCCCAGTTTGAGTCTCCTACTGGACTGCCCAGCTGCAGACCTCTGGGGTGGACCTGCACCCCTTTTCTTGGGAGGGAGAGCCCAGAACAGCCCTGAATTTGCATATTTGGAGCACTCACATGAAAAATGGAGCATGTGAGTTTTGGTGCTAGCAGACCAGGTTTAGGGGGAAAACTGAGCAGGCATTAACACCAGTGTGACATCTACCTCCATGAATTCACGGCCAGGATCAGCTAGACTGGTTTGATGCGTGGGAGGTTGGCAGCAATAACCATGTAAACAGTCCCCATCTCTGGCTTACTTATTTCTGCCCTGTGTCCTACCATATCAGTTTTTTCTCATTTGTATTGCTTTCCAGGGTTTTTGTTTGCTTTTTCTTTTTATACTGCTTCATTATTTCATGAGGTGGCCAAAAATACAGTTATACCATAGTGAAAGCATAGTTTCCTTAGCTGAAATTGCAGCTGGAAAACCCTTTCTTGTTAAGTCCAAATCTAGCCTGTCATTTCCAATGCCTTCCCCCTTGCTATGGATGCCTAATGTGAAAGGAAATGCTTTACTTTCTTTTGAACTGAATTATAATATATGCTACTCCTTGTTTTACTCCTTTTTTTGAAGTAAAAAAGTAAAGAATTCCACTTGAGTTTGAGAACACACATCTATAGAGTATTTTGAGTCCAGTTTGGAAACTGAGAACGTAATTTTGCTATCTAATCAGATGCAGATACTAAAATTTTAATATTCACTCATGTCCAGATTTTAGCCATTGCATTTAAAAAAGAAATAATTTATAACATGAGGAGTTGAAGCACTAAGCAAAATATGGCAATCAAAGCAATATAGATCCAGTTATCATGGAAAAATTCTGATTACTCAGGCATACATACCTTCCCTTTTTAACTGTGTGTCTTCCAAGCAGAGGATCAAATATGGGATCAATAGAGTCACACATGTTTTCGATTAGTACAGTCTCATCAAAAGCTAAAGCTCTTTCAATGGTCTTCAGAAATCTTTACCTGAAAAATAAAATTTCCCCCTCCAATATTAGATAAATGTTGGTCATAGAAAGATTTCCTTTATATAATATAAATGGCGAAGATTTTCCTAGAAGTACATGGTCAAACCATAGAAAACTGTTCACAAGGAATTACCCAGTGTTCAAGAGTTTGACAGTTTTGAGTCCAACATCTTTCTACCTATGCTCTTACTATTCCTCATAATAAATATATACATATATATATTGCTGGGGCTTTTCTTATAAGCAAATATGAGGGTACAGCCCCACATGGAAGACAGTGAAATTGACATAGAAATGTTGGGGTATCATATGTCTATATCATCTATATCATCTATCTATATAATCTATGCCCATATTTATCTATATCTGTATCTATATCTATACTCAGTCTTGTGCTACAGATTTTGGTATATCCTCATTTAAATTATAAACAATCTCTTAAAGGATTTCAAAAACACTTAGAATCTGAGTGACTTGGGAGAAATCTGTTGCAATGGGCACGGAAAAAGGAGTAGATAATAATGGAAAGATAAGCAATCAGATGATACAGCTTTACAGAGAAGGGTACTACTGAGTGTGAATGAAAAATCATGATAATTTGTGAAGGTTGGAAAAAGAATTAAAAACAAACCAGGACAGATGAGGGAAAAGAACTGATTCCAATGAGCAGACAGGCTAGCTGATTAAGACCTATTTTAAAAATCAGGTATTACTATGACCATTTACTGTGTTGAGTAATTGTGTGTTATATCTGGAATTTAGTAAAAAAAAAACTCAGAAAGCCCTTTGAAATGGAGCATTATCTCCCTAAATCTAAGTAAAGATAAGAAAATATATGAAGAGATCAGTTACATGCTAATGCTGGCAGCTAACACATAATTCGGTAATAAGAATAAGAATTAAAAATATGTTTGTTTACCAGGAAATGACCCAATATTGGCTTTTGTCTTGAATGCTGCACATGCTGTGTTCTGCTGACTAAACTGTAGAGTATGAGTAAGGTCTTACCATCAGGCTTTGCACCTTATCTGTTGAAAAAGTGATTTGACCCTCAGAAGAAGTGCACCTCAACCTCCATTTCCTCCTCATCACTTGAAAACAACATAAGAAGGGTGCCTTTTCAAGCACCATTTTAAAAGGAAAATGATGCTGTGGATAAATGAGCAGAATTGTTGTAATATTTCAATTCTTTAAGTAAGTGCATTTCAACAAAAATCCCTCAGGAAAATTAGGGGAACTTGAAGGCAGTAAAGGCAAAAGCCAATTCTTCAGAGTGCACATATCCTTTCTGTCCTAGACGTACGACTTTAAGGTCAGCTCCATATTTATTCTTTATCCATTTAATTCCCTGTTGCTGAGGATCTATCATCAGAGGTCGGCACTCACAGTTTGTTAGAACAGTGGCATTTTCTGTTGACATGCCATCACCCTCGTTACTCCATGCCACATCATCTGTCAGCGTGGCAATTGGGTCCAGGCCCTCCATCACAGGAAAAGGAGCCTTAGAATCCAAGTGGAATATAATCATCCAGCAAGGTTACCAAGTAGCAGGACATGACTCAGTGCAATGCACAAGATAACTGGGGGGGATGTAAATTAAAGTGAGGCAGAAAAGTAAGGAGGATCCCTGTGGAGTTTCAGATGAAAAGAAAGTGACGAGAAGCAGTTTATCATATTTATAGCAGATTTTAAAGACGTATTTTCTCTTAAGACATTTGCTTCATAAAAATATTTCTAGATCAATAAAGTTAAAAAGGCAAAATATATTATAAAATTCAGTATATTCTGATATTGCAAATTCAATGCTCATGTAGGCTCTTGAGCACCTATTTCTGGAACATAAATCAGTATTTATTCACAAAAAAAAATCATAAAAGCAGGATTCCCATGGCATCTCAGTGATACAGCTCAGCTACTCTCAAAAGCCAGAGAATGGGGCCATCTCTGGGGGCAGAGGCAGCCATGGAGCTCCCTGTGGGGCACCAGCTGCAGCAAAGCTCTCCTGTGAGTGCCCCTTCACTTGGGAGCGGATGTCACAGAGCAGCCATCTCACAGCCACACTTACTGGATGCCAACCCCCCACTTGCAAGGAGATGAAATAAAATACAAGTGGAATGTCTGAAATCAGTGCTTACCAAACAGGTATGGGTGGGAAGAGAAATGCCTAACGCAGCACAATAGAATAAGAGAGTGAATGAATAAGTTGGACCTTATTCATTGAAAAAGGTCCATGAATAAATTGTTTGGAACAAACAAGAGCGGCTGGTGGAAGCATAATAGAAGACCTATACCAGATGCCTGGAATCAATTTTTTTCCCTGCTGAAGCAAAGGGCAAACCCCCACCAATTCCTTCATGGTGTTATTCCGGGCTTCCTTATCAGTGATTTTTGGATTGAATTCAAAAGCCATAAATAAACAAAAGCACTGCATCATCAGTATTAAGCCTGAATTATCTTCTCCCCCATCCAGAAGTATCTTAAAAACTCTTCCATCAAACTTTTCCTTCTCCCTGGACGTGTCTAGTCCCCATTGCTGGTTTTCAGACTGCAGCTTCTTTTAAAAGTGCACACTGAAACAAAAAAATCCAAAAAACAGCCCCTGTATATATATACTGTATATACAGTATATATATATATATATACTGTATATATGACAGTAATTTATAATGTAAAGCATTACATATATTTAAGTTGAGCCAAATACACACAATTATTTTAATAGTAAGAATGGCACCATACCTTTAGTACTGCTTCTGTGGCACAGTGTCTTAGTTACTGTAGTATTACAGAACACATACCACCTTAAATTGTCTAACCCTTGGTTCTAATCTCTGAGCCCAAAATAAACTTAACTGTTGATGAATGTGCTGAAAATACAAGCACAAAGGCCCCAGCAGGCCTACACTCCCCTCTGCAAGCATGCAACATATCTATCTCCCATGTGTAACACACTCATCTAAATATAGAAAAAGACTGAAAACATGATTTTTTTAAATCTCTGGACTGTAAGACAGCCAATACAATAATTTCCATGAGCTGAAATACTTCCTTGTGAAAAACAATAGCACTGGGATATTATCAGCATTCCTAATATTAATTTTCACACAATGCACAAAAAAATCTGTATATATAGGTACAACTATTGTCACTGTATCTGCACAAAGCTGATACTTAATGACATAGAACTACTTGCTGTTCCTTCTGTAGAGGAATGTTAATAAACATCTATTTTAACATAACTTTTCAAGTGTATTTGTCTCTTATTTTCCACTCTTCCTCACTTGCAGGAAAACAATAAAAACTGAAATGAGGTATTTTGTCTCACTGCTGTTCAGTGAAAGCATCTTAAAAAATAAAGCATCACAGTATGGTTTATTTTTATTCATAAAAATGTTCAATCCATTTTTAAAAAGTCTTAAAAGAGTTAAGAATGACGTTTATTTCCAGAGTCCTACTATTGAAAATATACGGGGCAATTTTTTCTACCTAGGCTGCTAGGTAGAAGGAGGTTTCTGAGAAAGGATCTTATCTGCAAGCAAGTTTTTGGTGGAAAAGGACAGGGAGAGGTTCCAGGTAAAGCAAAGCTCTAGACAAATTGGTGACTGTTAAACTCTGGCACAAAGCAAATATCTACAAAGAGATGTCCCCACAGTTCAGAGTGTTGACCTTGGAAACTCAAATTTGGATTTATCTGGGTTTCCAGAGGGTCCTGATAACTCAGCTCACCAGCTGTGACATAGATCTGTGATTGAAAATGAGGTAAGTGCTGCCAATTTCACGTATTTCTGAGAATAAGCAACATTAATTGTGATATAATGCACATAAGAAATAGAAAACAAGTAGGAAGGGGTGAGGAGCATTTGCACTAAGGAAGAAAGAAATGGTCCAAAGCTTCAAAAGTAAGGAGGGAGAAAGCTTTGCAGAGGCAACTACAAGAATTGGAACTTCTATGCATTTACTGAGAACTCCAGGTGAAGAAAAATGGGAATTATCATGACTACATGCTCTTCCTGGAGCTGAGAAGCAAAGCAGGTCTCTCCATACAATTCTTTCATTTTTACGGCATTTGCTGTTACAAAGCAAAGGGATATTCTTCTGGCAGAGAACCTCTTTCATTTCCCTCAAAGATACCTGTAATCCAAGGAAAGTATGCTTGTGTGCACACACTCTCTCTCTATATAAATGCACATATATGCATATCCTGGAAAACAAATACCTTCAATGAGGCACTTGTATATACAGATCTGTACTTCAAATTTTAGGTTTTGTACCTTTAGAGGAGGAATCCAGAAATGTCCCTTTGGCTCCTGGTGTTTTATGAAGGTTCCAAAGTAAGACACAAATGCTGCTGTCAATAAGCTGTCACCACATAAAAGTTTTCTTCTGTGCTTTAAGGTTTTCAATGGACTGGCTCTAACATGTTTTTGGACTGCAAAGCAAAATTAGAAAATGTTATCCCCTGAGCACCATGGAAGTGACAGAATGTTAAATCTGCATGTTATTAACCAGAAGCACACCAAAGTACAAGAGAAGTACTCCATCAGCAAGAGATGCACTTCCAATGACTGCAAAGGCTGGCAATAATCCAGAATTTCTGGTGTTGACTTGAAACCCTTGAAGCTGAAAACAATAGCATAGAACTCTTTGTCAAACATTCTATCCACTGATTTTTTCAGTAGTTGGTGCTTTTGTCTAGATCAGATACAGCACGGTGGACATACTTTAATACTGGCAGCATCTGGTGCCCTACTGCCAGTGCAGGCATTCCAGCAACATTCAGCAAAGGGAAGTAAACAAGAATAATAGAAGACAAAAAAAGAAGAAAAAGCTTTTCAACCTCAATAAAGATGTCACTTCTACTTTTTTTTTTCACACTTTTTTTTTCAAGGGGAGGAGAAAGGCAACAGAGTTGATATCCCTGCCCATGGCAGGGGGTTTAGAACTTAGATGGTCTTTGAAAACATTCTATAATTCTGTGAAGACCTGCAGGGTCTTTTGCTCTTATCTTTCTTCTTTTATCTACTAGCCACAGACGTCTTACTCAGCTAAGGCTGCAATGATTTGGAATTTTGACAGGAGAAAAGAAGAGGGTGGCCAAACACACAGGCTGCCCATAGAGGTTGTGGAATTTCCATGGTCCTGGACACTCTGGTCTACCCAATCCTGTTTGGTCAATGAGGTTGGATTAGAACATCTCAGAAGGTTCTCTCCAGCTGCAATGATTCTGTCAAAGTTTAACTCTAGAATCACTTCCTTAATATATTTTTTTTCCTACAGAGAGCCCTGGTTTCCCTTTTCTTTTGCAGAGTTAATTTTAACCATGCCAACCCTGGGATATTTAGGATGAATAGTCAGGAATGGTCTCAGATCTTGATGATTTATTATGAGCAGCTATGTGGAAAGCTGTTATTTTATTCCAGTCATGTGATACAAACAGCCTGCCATCTATCTGAAATTTAAGCTGGTTACTAAAGAATCTCAGAAAATGAAAGCATCTTCTTTAAAGAAAATTAACATTTAAGATATGGATCATCTCTTTTTCAGTCAGGATTTGTGACATGGCATAAACCCCAAACTAGCAGTTTTGGGATATTATGCTTTGATTGTTCTGTGTGTACAATTCCCAGCAATGGAATGAACATGAATACGTGCTCGAATAACTTCAGCATGAAGAGGAAGGTAAAAATTGACCACGCATTGAGTCATCTTCAAAAGGATAAAATTCTAGATGTAAAATAGGAATAAAGTGTCATGACCTTTCTTCTTTGTTTGTACTGTTTGAAATACTGCAGATAAAATAAAGTTATTTCATAGTTTGTTCACTTACATTAGAGAAACCTCAGGAAATCATTCTCCAGTGACTGAAGCAGAGAAAGGACCAGAATGAAAAAAGGGAAGCACCCCAGAACTACTTATAAGGACAGCCATTTATGCTCTGCTCATATACACACTTGTTTTTCAGAGTTTTTCCAGTCCTCTGCATGATGTAATCTAAATCAATGAAAATCTCTGAATGCAAAGCATCCTCTATACTTCATGGAATTTGATACTAAATGCTTGGGTTTTGCTGGCGTCATCTGCTTAAGAGCTTAAAAGAAAACTCTTACATACGCTCATTTTTGAAAGCTGTACAGATTATATAATCAATCTCAACTCACTCTCATTCTAAAAATAATTTTTCCATGTGTATAAAACCAAAGTAATAAAATAATTGTTAAATTTTATAATTCATGAAGTATTTTCCACTTATATTTCTCATAAAAATCAGAAATACTTACTGAAATGGTTAAACATTCAATCTTGTAAAGACAGATACAGAATTCAATGATAACAGAAGACTCAAAGTCTTTTGTTTTAAAAAAGGACTATAGAAGATCCACTAAGAAAATAGAAGCATCTTTAATCAAAGTATGCTGCTTAAAAGACCTAGCACATATATGTTTCACAAACACAGGAGTTTGGTGTGTGAAGGCCTCCTAAACCCCAGTTCCATCCAAAAGAGATGCCCAACAACTGACAAGTCAAGGACCATTCCTGTTAAAGGTTCTAACAGCAATCTTTGCAATGTAGCAGTTTTGCTTTGAAGTGTTTTAGACATCCATTTTTGCCCACAAAAGTCATTGGATTTTTCTTTAAATCATTAACTGAGGGCAACAAGACAATAAGTCCATTAATTTACAAGAGGACTTTTTGATTTATCCATTCTCTCTTCTTGTTCTCACTGATGGGTAAGTCATAAACAATAAAGAGTACCCACCTCATTCTCCAAAATAGCTTTGAAATTTGAAGATTTGCTAAACATAGAATGATTGTCTATTTAAATCTTCAGTAATTTTACTATACCAGCCAAACACCATAAATCACTAGTGACATTGGCTAACAAGGGTTTAAGAGTTGGAACATGCAGTGTAATAAATTTCCAGACAGTTAAAAATCACTATAATTTTATTCTAATGCATTATAGATTGCCTGTAATGTCATCCTGGCCGGGGTGACCCATTTCTAATTTTGAACAGCTGTTCAGCTCGGGAGTTAGTTAATGATTAAATATAAATTGCCTGATTTATTAGTCTGAATGGCTGAGCTTCCAGGTCAATGCTATATAGACAAAATCATCAGTCTTGATGCTTTTCAGAAGTTAACTGTCTCCTGTTCTAGTCAAAAAGAATTTATTCTCAGAGGAAAAAGCTTGACATTCTCAATTAATCCTTTCCAATATTTTCCCCCTCAACTTACACAATAAGATCACTAATAAAACCTCAAATTTTGGAGATAAACTTCCTTTAACTATGTGTAAATCTTCAAGAGCTGGAGGCTGACTATGGGCTAAGGCCATGGATTTGCACAGACCTTCCAAAAGCTTTGGAGGGCTGTAAGGACAGGCCATTTCAGGTGTCCTGGGGAAAAAAAAAGTTTTCATATGCAGATAATAACATCAACTTCACTGTTTTTCTACCAAAGGAAAGATTATTTACATATTTTACATTTCTAGCATAGTAATTTCAGAATCAGATAAAAAAACATATTCTGTTTTAATTGCACTGGGTTTTTTTGGTTAGTTTCATGCTTTTACAATATTTTTTTCCCAAACTGATTTAATATTGATTGCTATGCTCTGCTGAGATATTTGCAGAAAGAGAAGTATCCACATTCTGATCTTAGAAAGCAAGGTCACAGGGATTTTAAGAAATCCAACTTAAAATATTTATTCAGACTACCTTGGGAACTCATGTCATAGTGCAAATATTCCTTGTAACTTCTATTTCCTATCATATGGACATATTTGTCAAAAAAGTTGTTAAAATTCTAAATGATGAATTGAGACAGAACAGTTTCTATAAAGATCTAGGAGAGACTGCTCAGCAGTGCTGTAGCTGACTCCAGTTCTGTTAAATAGGCATGCAGTAACTTTAATGATGTTTGTCTGCAAATAAAGCTAGTAATCACAGTGAAATATATATAATTTTACCATAAATACATTTAATTCTTATGTAAAAATTATTAGTTTCTGTAAAAAACCAAAAGCAAATATCTGATGGGTGCCTTCCACTTATTTGCAATCTAAAGTGCAACAAGGGCAGATGCAGGGTGGCTCCATCCTGACCTAGAGGATTATTCAGACTTTCTGCTCATTAACCAGAGGCTGCCCAGGCTGTCACAATGTGTTCACAGTTGTGTATAAATGTGGTGACTTTGTTATTGAGATTTGTCTCTAGCAATCATGCCAATATCAGTTTCTCAGCAATAGTTGATTTTTAGGAAATACAATTGTGGTGCAGCACATTTTACTTCACACATTTTATTGAGAGTTTATTTGTGATTTGGGGTTGTTTGGTTGGGTCTTTTTTTGTTAATTAAAAGGATTCCTAATAATGGTCATCTTGTCACCTTTGTCCTCCCCTGCACTCCTCCTGCCTATTTCCCCCACATAATCTTCAAAAATTTAGGCTTAGTCCCCTGTTCAATGAAAAATGTCCACTATTTAAAAATTCACACTAAGATGAACATTCAGGCAAAATCATCTCACCTCAGGTCATTTAACCAACCTGTTGGCTAGCCCAGTAATTTTGTTTATTCTGTTTACATCATCTGGACATAGGGCTGTTTCTTCAACTGCTTTCTCAAGTGAAGATGTGAGCTTATGCAGAAAAGGGATGGGTAAATAGTGTAGCTAAGATTTGTTGCTTGGGGGTTTTGTCTGTTTTTTAAAAGTATTATTTTTATTTCAAATAATATATTTAAATGACAATAGCTGTAGGCAGTGCCTTCAACTTTGTGGCGGGACAAACTTCAGAGGAAATGTTTTGCTAAATTCTGTGTTTTTTTCCTGCAGCTCCTGGACCACCATAAGTGCATTAGCTAACAACAATTGAAATAAAAAATTGCAAGACAGAATTATTACTTTCATTTTGCATATGAGCCTGGAGATGAAAAACATTCGGTAGTTTTCTCACACATTCATTCAGATTTTCTGCATGCTGATCTGCACCTTCAACCACATTCTCTGCATTCTGCTCAGAAAGCAGCAACATCCCTGGCTTTGCTTTCAGGGGTTTCATACTGCACATGCCTCAAAACAAGTTACCTCAAAGAGATTTGTTTCTCTAGAGTAACATACAGAGCTAACAACAGTGAGTTGCTATTTTGGGGGCAAAATTTTCCTGTGTGGGGTTTAATGAAAGAACAGCAGCAGGAGCAAGTTGTGCATATTTTCACAAAAGCCGTTTTTAACATTTTTGCAGAATCAGAGATTTGGCTCTCTTCTGTCAGGTTTGATGCTTGAATTGGTGGTATGTAACCAGGAAATTTAGAAATTATTTATAAATTTAAAATAAGAAATTTATTGACAAAGTGGGAAAGATACATCTTCGAGATTAATAAAGAAAGTTGACTTGATTTCTTTAGGGATAATGAGGCAGCCAATACACTTTTTATGGTGATGAGAGACTAATCAGGACTTATACTGAATAAGTATGAGGACTTCCCCTCAATAAGAGCATCTAACAGAGATGGGCTATAAGTAAAATTTAATCAATCTAGCATTCAAAGCATAAGAAGAACGAGCACAGTAACAGTTCTCTACTTTTTTAGGAGAGACTTATTTCTAGACTACTCGAGTTCGCCTGCATGATAGCAAAGACTATATGCTTGACTAGAGTTCAAGTGCACTCATCCATCAAAGGCTCAAGTAGTAAAGATGAGAGTGAGACAAACAGCAAGCAATGCCTCAATATCTGTGGGATTTGATTTTTTGGATACATAATAGTCTCCTTTATCACAGCAGTTCTTATCCTATGATTTCTAAATAGGAAAGCTGTCACTGCAAAACACACCATTCCCTTTTGTCATCTTTTCATAGCATGCCACATAAATAAAGTCTAGTAACAGCAGAATTACATATTGCATTTTATACCTCAGCCTCCTAAATTCTATGGGATAAACCATGTATTTTAAATACACTTGTTTTCAAGGAAGCTAGTGCCAGGAAACTGTTCCACAAATCACAGCAGAGAACCATTATTCTCCATAGCAAGCCTGCTGGACTGTGCCCTTGTATAATCCTTGTCAGGCACAGAGTATATCTTAAGTGCTCTCATATATTAATAACAATGATTGTAATGATAAATAATACAAATTGCATCACTTCTGCAAAAAGGATCAGCTTGGCCCAACTTTTTAGCTGCAGCACTACTAGACTTTATTTCTCTTTTTTTTTTTCTTGCATAGTATAGGCATACTTACTGTGAAATATATATTAATTTAAAAATCAAAATTTTCACAAATATTTGTAGCAGATAACTAGTCTCATGAAGGATGGAAATCTAATTTATTTCCACTCAAAATACTTCTAAAATAATTTTGCTTTGGAAGAAATAATCCTTTTTCATATTTCCTAACTACATTTTCATTCAATTTACTGTAATCAATTTACTATATAGCAATTATTTGACTTGATGGGATATTAAAAATTTAACATACAAGTAAGGATTCATAGCCATCATCTTCCACAGAATGTTTTTTATCCTTTTCAGAACATTAAAAATATTTGAATTACATAGTGTATTTCTATTAGTACCAGCCTGTGTATATTTATCATCAAAAAAGATTACTGTAACAATGTTTATTATAATGTTGCCCACAGACCAAAAAATAATTTTGGCCAGCAATTACCTTTAAGATCATCGAGTCTGACTGTTAACCCAGCATTGCCAAGCCCACCACTAAGCCATGTCCCTAAATGCCACACCTACAAATCTTTGAAATACCTTCAGGGATGGTGGCTCTACCTGCAACGTTTTTGGTGAAGAATTTTTTCCTAATATGCAACCTAATCATTCTCTGACACAGCCTGAGCCCATTTTCTCTTGTCCTTGCTGCCTGGGGGAGAGCCTGTCCAGTTCACTCTGCAGTGCCTCCCTACCCTCCAGCAGAACAATATTCCTGCCCAACTTGGTGAAGTCTGTGAACTGACTGCAGGGACAGTCAATCTCCTCATCATTTCTCATTTAAAGATGTATTCTGGAGGCCATGAAAAGTGAAAGGAGGTCAGTGAAACTGTGCTGCCTAGACTGAAGGTGTGCTATTGATTGCTAACAGCTGCAGTGGTTATCATCACTGAGAATTGCTGGCCACAAAAACTTCCATATGAAAAATATGTACAACTCTCCTTCCCTCTCTCTCTGCTTACAGAAAGAAGCTGAATTATGAGTCAGGGAGTACAGAATATCCATGAATGCAGAAGCAGGGATCACTAGCATCTGATGCTCTGCCTTCAGTTTATTCTTCAGAAAATTGATAGAGGAAGATGGAAAAGAGACAGGCAAATAAATGACTGAAAGGGAAGAGGGCAAGAAATGACCTGAAGAATAAGGGGCAATCCCACTGACTGGATACAGTTGGCTGATAACCCAGAGAGACAGGTACAGAAAAATGTCCATATACAGAGAGTGACCTTCCTTTAACATTAGAAGAATTCTTGTTTTTACAGACGCAACTCTGAGTTGTTTACTCACACAACTCAGATAAGCACTAAAAGCTTTCTGCAGGCTGATGGGCTACACAGGGTTATCAGCTGCTAAGGTAAATAAAATCTAAGTACCTGTTGCTAAGAGCTGCCTGCATGGTTCATTTTTCTTTACACAGAAAAAAACACAAGTTTGCCTTCCCTTTATACTGATTTCAAAGATTTCCTTGCCTGTAAAAAGCCTGACATGAACCAGTTTGCACAGGCCAGGGGTTCAAATTACAAAATATTGAATGGAGAATTAAGTCCAGCAGATCAAGAAGCACCATGGTTGGAAAAACTGAAGCGCTGAAACTTTGTTAGATGTAAAACTTTCTAGAAAACACAAAGAAAACTGCTGAATATGTCTACAGCATTTTATTTGAAGTATAAAGATGGATTACAGTAAAATGTCAATGTTTCATGCTGAATTTGCATCTTGCCATCAGATAATTCTGGGTAATGATACTGCTGTACATAACAGTCATTCCCATGAACAGCATGTTGCACACCATGTCCTTTGTATGGGTTAATAAAAGTTTCCAGCTGAGGAAGCCAAGCTGATTTTAAATGTAACATTGAACAGTGCAATTCAGGATCACGGAATAGGGATGAAAATCTGCAGAAAGATTTATTCAGTGTTGACCATGTTGTGCATGTTAGATGGAGAAAAAGGATGAGCCCAGAGAGCCAAATGCAGACAGGAAGGGATCCTGTACTCATCAGTCTGCAGACTTCATTCCATCTACTGAACTTTTCTGATGGACTCAGCCTCTCACTATCCTCTAACACTTCACAGGTAGGAAACCAGGCACTAACCATCAGAGGAAATGCATCTGTCAGACATATAATTTCCTATAGGTGAAACTTTTTAAAGTAACATTTTATAAAGTGGCTGTCACATTCCCAACTTGTTAAAATTCTGGTAAAAAATTTCCTTCTAAACTACATAGATTGTTTGAAGTTCTAGTGCCTGCTAACTTGCAATTCATTTTTCTTTCCTTCTAGTTGCCAGTCCTGGGGATGCTATCAATGTCTTTCATATGTGTCTTAATGTTATGCACTACTTATAGACATTTTGATAATTTCCAGTCTGCCACATAGCTATTAGATAAAATTAGACATGTAATTAAAACTAGGTTACTTCAATCACTTTCAAATATTTTCTTAAAAAATATGTTAAATAACATTTTAACATTTTCTCTCCATTAATGAGAAATTATATGGTTTGAGTACAATAGATACAGAAGTCATTGTTAGTGCAAGTGTATGGAAGCTGTTTGGATATAGCAAACATATATATATATAGATAAGCAATTTGTGGAATTCAGTAACTTCAATCACCTCACAAATGGAAAAAAGGATGACACGGTAGATGAGAATCCTATTCCCATCTGGAATTTGCAAGACGTTTGAATGAACAATATTTTGCACTGGCCTGTGCAAAGGATTGCACTGCAACTGAAGCTTTTGAAGTGAAGTGATTGGAGGTTGTATAGTGGAGCACTTAAAAACAGTGACTACATTCTTCTAAAGATACATCTTAGCATATATAGTATGCACATTGCATAGACAGGTATTTTTATTTTATTCCTTTTTATTCTTCAGATGAAGTTCATCTTGTAAGATATTACTGGATGAACTAAATTTCTGTTTACTTTTGGAATCAGAAAATGGTATAGCTCAGAAGGATCTTTGGGGGTAATCCACTCCTACTCTCAACTCAATACAGGACTAATACAAAGACAACTTCAAAGCTGTCTTTGAATTCTTTTTGATCAGCCCCAATGTCCTCTTCCCTAAGATACCAACAAATAATCAGCAATCAAGAAGTATTCATAGGAAGTTCAAATATGTTTTATTTTGCATTTGTCAACAGTGAATTTGCCCAACTATAGAGTTAGCCATTCAACAACCCCATGAGCTCTGGAGCCTATTTTTGTAATGAATAATAACTGCTAGAGAATTAAAAATTAAAGCTAGAGCTCCTTAGAAAAATTCATCAGGTGGATCTGCTAGGATATTGAAGCAGCTATAAAGATAGTAGTTTTAATGAGATCCTCCCAGTATGTAAAGGGAATACTGGTTGAATGTGCAGTATGGGTTTTACAAAGTGCTTAGTAAAAGTATTCATAGTAAGTGACAGTATGACAAGTGTTGGCCTACCACAGGCAACAGACAAATGCAAAGGAATTGCAACTTTGCCTGTAGTGCAGAATTCTTCCTATTAGGAACCAAGCATCACTGAGAGAAAGACTGCTGCAAACAACCCTCAGAAAAAATGCGTGAGGAGAGGAAAGGGGAAGTAAATAAGTGTAAAAAAACAGGAAGTAAACAAATGTAAAAAAAGGATGGATCAGATTTGGAGGTTGATTGAATGCAAAGTCACCTAAATCAGGAAAAGGTTATTTGAGATACGGCAAGGAACAGAGATGTATTTATGCTTTTTTCAAAGGAACATATTAAAACAATAAAATATTCCATGAGTTTTAGGGGTGACTGCTGTGTATTTTAAAAAAACCAAAAAATATAAAATCTCCCCAAAACATCACTAGAAGGCTATTTTTGTCCAAAAGTGTTTGTACTTAATATACATACATCAGTATAGATGTGTGAAATAAAAAGCATGATGCTTCCATAAAGCTGTCTTTTAGTGCAGATACAAGCTTCATTAGGGTAGATTTTGATTTAAATGGGAAACTCCAAGGTCATAAGGCTAAGGCTGTTTCACATGCAAGAAAAATACCTGCTGTATCAGCTGATGGGATTTTTGGGGTGGGGGTCAGAAGAGAAAGTCAGATGGCAAAAGCTATCTTTATTTACTCATTAAAACTATACCTCCTTCAGAACAAGAAAAAATTGGATATTAAAATAGCAGGAAGAAAACCAGGAAATTCCTGAAATAAAGAATTGAATTCTAAAGTACCATAACTCACAGGCTTCCAAGAGCTTCCATAAAAAAGTGAATGTTTGTCATTCTTTTAAAATGCTAATTCACCAGAAAACAGTGAGAATAAATGCCACATTAAATATATCTTCAGCCTTTGTTTATTGCTTGATATCTTAAATTGTTAGGTTACAGATCTAAATGCTACCAGCAAAAAACTCTTAATCTAGGTCAAAGTCTTTTAAGCTTAATTAATGTCACAGCTTTTGAAGCATTTGAAGCTCTCTTTGCTAAGTAAGGTTGATTAGCTTGCAGCAGAAAGTCCTTCCACCCTCCACCTCCCAAGATACCATAAGATGTCTTTGTATCAAGAGTGCTTTGTGCTGCAGTTGCTCCATTAAATGCATACTTAAACAACAAATAATCCCTCTCAAAAGTTCAATAGATACTTGGTGACAAGTGTGGTCTTCAATTACATCATTAACTCACAAGACACTTGTCAATAAAAGACTAACCAAAGTTTCCTCTTGTATGTGCATGTGTGCACACGTGTACCTGTGTTTGTGGGTCTTTCAAAAAATCAGAGGAGATGTGATGCTGTTTTTATTGTATGTTTAATGACAAATGTTAACACAAATGAGTGTGAGCTTCTAAAGCCCTTTCTGGATGTTATTGCTAAACTGCAATAGGTCATTACTGGTATAAAAACTCGGCATATATTCCTTGTAAAACTCACAGTCAGTTACTTCTATCAACCATCATTTCAATTATTAATCTATTGGTTATAATGTGCCTAGATGGCTTTGAGGAAATTCAGTCATTTTGGGTAAACAGCTTCACCAAAACCAATGCCACCCAAACTGCAGAATGCTCTACAGTACATTTGTGGGGAAAATAGTGATAATCCCTAATGAGAGCATACCTTCAATATTTGAACTAGATAGTAATAAAATCAATAAAAATAAAACACATTTAAATAAATAAATAAATAATTTTTAAAAATTAAATTAAGTGGGCTCAAGGTGTTAGAGAATGAAGGTAATTAACCAAGCAGTACTTACAAGAAGCTTTTTCCTGATGGCTTCTAGTTTTCCAGTAGCTGCTGCTAATTCAGTGTTAGCCTGAGCCAGCACACAGCATTTTGATTCTCTCTCAGAAGACACCTTGAAAAAGATATACCACAACGGTACATTAGAGAAGAAATTGGCCTCACTTTATTGTAAAAATTACAAATTACTCCTGATGAAAGACTAAGATAATCCTAATAGTCTTTCATTACATATCTTTGCTTTAGACCCATCTTTCTACACAACAGTGAGTCAGGCAAAGATTTTTAAATTACTGACTACAGCAGATTTTATGATAGTCTATAGAAGGGTATCTTAAGCAGAACTGAATACAACCTTAGTGGGTCTACTCTCCAATTAGAATTAATTTATATGTATCACTTTCATGATTTTAAAATACAGGTGGAAGTCAGACAGGCATTACACTTGATAAGTGTACTCATCATCTACAATTGATAAGTTTTTTACTATTCTGTAATTAAATGAGCATGCTATAATGCTAGGATGAATGGAGAAATCCTGCTGCCAGGTGCTCTAGGGAATCACAAGTGATAAGCTCTGTCTTATACTGCAGACAGCCAGACCCAGGATGGATGTTTCAAGTGAAACATGTACATCTGGAGAATATCTCCCAACTGTTGCATCGTAATGACAATTGAAAAGTCCTGGACAGCTACATCTTTTATACCACTTCCTAGTAAAAATAAATACATGCATACATACTGCCAAGTACTGAACACTTCTCACTTTATCTCTGGCGGTTGTTACAAGCTCCCCAGAACACTAAGCTGAGCCTACTGAAATAATAAAAAATTCATTAACTGAAATTCCCCCATCAGGGCTCGTTCAAGAGCTGATATATACATGCTTCACTGTATTTTACTATATTGATGGCCCAAGCAGAGAGACCAGCTGCTGCAAAGAACTTTGCATAAGCAATTTGGGTTGAAATCTGTATCATTCAAATAATATTCCTTGGTGACCTTCAGACAATTCTGAGAAATATGCTCCTTATCATAGTCAATTAAATCTTGTGAAGAGTCATCAACCTGTGAGAACTTCCAGTGTATATAATGTTCAATTTTTTGAGAAGCAGAAGCTAAATCCTCCTTTCATCTCAAAGGTAACACTGGAATCCTGCACTAACTAATTGGTTTAGAAATGTTATTCAGTACAAAGCAAAAATATTTCCCGCAAAACACAGAAGTATTCACTGTCACAAACAGAATTTGTGATTTATATCTTGCTTGATAAATTAGGGGAGAATGGGATAAATATAATTAAACACTCCCCCTTTCATTTTCTCCTGGTTTTGCATTGTAAATCCCAGTGGTGCTCAGGCTGGCTTGAATTTGTCCTCAAAGGTACACAGAAAAGAGCAATACAGGGTCATATCTTCTCTCCCTAAATTCAAGCTGCAAGAAAATGAAGTTGTGATTTATTTTCTTTTTCTCTGACTCTCTTTTTAAACTATTATTTTCTTCCTTCATTTCAGATATTATCTTGTGTGCCTTTGATAATTACCTTTCCTGTAAAGAGTTTTGTGGTTTTGCAGCCTCCATTCTTGGGCCCTATAGCCTTATGTGACAGGATGTTGGTTTTGGCTGGGGTTAATTTTCTTCACAGTGGCCGGTATGGGGCTGTGTTTTGGATTTGTGCTGAACACAGGGTTGATAATATAGAGATGTTTTGGTTGTTGCTGAGCAGAACTTGCACAGAACCAAAGTCTTTTCTGCTCTTTTTACTGGAATGCTGGTGAGGGGACTGGGGGTGCATGAGAGGCTGGGTGGAGACACAGCCAGAAGAGTTTCATACCCTAACCAGTGACACAGAGAGTGGGTTCAAGTTCACCCTCAGCAGATTTCCAGATAATACCAAAGTGAGTGGTGTCACTGGCATGTCTGAGGGATGGGGTGTTATCTAGTAATGCAGGGCAGGAGACCAGGTAAGGTATCTGTACAAAAAAGCTGGGGGATACTAGGGCAGTCTGTTACTCCTGAGGAGTTACTGAACACAGGGAAGAACTCAGTAGCCTATGCCATTACAGCAGGTAAGCTGCAAGCCTTTCATGACCTGGGTTCAAATGCAAAAGCTGGAGCTAAACAATAGAGTGAAGACTTTTTGCTAAGATTTTGAGACCCTTGAACTTTTTTCCCTCACTGCCCCTTCTTCCTCTTCAAAGGGTTTTCTTTCAAATAATTAGAAAGAATACCAAGAAGGCAATAACTGGTTCAATGTTGCTTTCCCTAAGTAGTAAAATACTCACTCCAGTTTTGAGGTGTAGGAAAACACAAATTTTGTCAAGCCAACCTCCATCTTTTGCCAAATTTGCCTTCTTTTTATTCAAGTCTGAAACCACAGGTCACAACAAGGGAGGGACTGGGAGAAATGGAAATATTCTCTATGAAAACACTGTACTTAATTTCAGGTTTGGAAATTAAACAATCATCAGTTCAAGCAGCTTTGTCAAGACACCTATTTTGGCTTAACAGTGGCTTAGATCAGTGACTTTACATCAGTTACCATCAGTCTTACATGAAATCTGAGTGCCTCCACAGCTTTCTGCAACAATTTAATTACCTGTTTAAAAGCGGATTATGATTTCATTGGTGCAAATTTATCTGGGAGAGTAAACCTGGGGGGCATTCTGTATCATCAGCAATTGTGTATTTGGAAGATTACTATACACACTTCTAAAGATACATTGCCTGAGGCTGAAGTCGGTTATACTTGGTTCATCTTTATCCTTGTACCTCATGCTCATCTCACAGGCTCATTTCCTGTCAGGTCTTGCTTAAACCTAGTTTAATTGCAGAGAAAGAAGATATTACAGTGATCAAGATGTTAATACTTGGATCAAGCACTCTGCATTGGCAGTAACAAGCCTCTGTAAGAATTTAATATCCTTACAAAACTTGTTTCTACAATTGTCAGGGACATTTTTCATGTACACATTTATTAGATAGGACACATGCAGCTACTATCTGTGGAAATAACAAATATTAAAAATCAATATGCATTACATTGTAAATGACAAGTTACCAGTCAAGGTAAACATGTCCCTCATCTACTGCAATGTAACTTTTATGATTTGTTCTTAATCCTCAGCTAGTGTCACTATCACATATATACCCACACTGTGATCTGCACGTTTTCTGTCTTTAAAGGGGTGGGTCCTATTTTAAAAGGCAATGGCATATACACCTTTATGTGTAAGCTGCTCTGGCTGACAACATTCAGAGCACAATAATGGCAAAATGACAGCAGTGTTACTGCCCACTATTTTGAAACCTTACCAGTGTCACGTTCATGTTAAAACCCTTGTTTATTACTATACAGGTGTGTAGCCCTGCCACAGTTATATGGAATCCAGACTGACATCATTTTTCCTAATAAGTCTGATCTGAAGTGATTTCTATCCTTCACCTCTTCTTTCTTAAGTAATACTTCACTCTAAGTCAATACCTCCAAGGTATTTACTTGCTTAAGGCTGTAAAATTTGAAAAACTCTTGTAAGCTCCAATTTGAAATCTATAGAACAGGAAAGCAAAAATAATTTTTTAAAGGGTGACGTGCTTGAATCAATTAGGAAGAGTCTTCACAAGTTACTTAGCTGAAGAAGTATTCTCATTTGCTGGACTTTCTTCAGTAACAAAAAAATGAGAGAAGATTAGTGTTTAGAAACTAACGTTAGCCTTATGAAACAGTTTTAGATTAATGTAGCAAAAAATGACTCTTTCATTTCCAATGAAAACATTTCAGAAATGCAATAAAGCAATGAACAGTGGAGTACAGTAATCATTAGTGTCAGCCGCTGAACTTCATCCCTGAAACAAAGTGGCCCAAAGATGTGATTATCTCACAATAATCACTCTATGTGTTTCACCTAGCTGCTTAATGAAGTAATTAAAATTGTGTTAAGAGTGTATTTTGAACATCCAAATTTATCAGAAGCATATGGAACCAATGCAGGAAAAGCACCACTGAAAAGTGTTTGATAGGTTGTTGAGCTGTTGGATCCCATTTGTACAAGTTTAATTAATTGTACTTGAAACTTCATGGCCATTTTTAAGTCCTGTGTGAGATATGGATCAGCAAAAGGCTGCCGTCTGCAGTTAGCATAATTCAGAGAAACATAAAGCTCCTGATCATGTCTTCATTTATCTCAGTATCAAAAATTACTTTTCTCTCAATAAAATTAGGATTAGACACAAGGTTTTTGGAAAGGTATAAAATATAATCTAGTGGTAAGTATTTAAGAAACAAAATAGAAGAAAATGAGAGACTATTTTGGATGTATAATGGGACAGTCTTCCCTGCTGGTCGATATCTGGAAACTACAAAATCCTTGGAAACTTTAAGTTTCCATCTCTCAAAATCAGGCATTAACAACTAATATGAGTCAGTTAAGAACTTCACTGTCAATGACAGAATGTACATGAGATTTTGTAGCAAAATCCCAGACTTAAATGAGCCTTCCAGACTAAAGGCAGAGGAACTTCACTTTACAGCACTCCATACTGCTGCTGCTTTATTTCAAAAGCCATACTTGCAACTGTAGATGGAAATTTTAGACTCCTGATGAAATTACGCATTTCTGTTCATTCTGTGGTGAACAGTAAAGTATGTGAGCGCCTGCATTTCCAACACAGATGTGGATAACTAGTGTTAATGGGCTGAACTGAGAGCAAAAAGGAGACCCAACACTGAAGACGTATATAATCAGGAATGCTATTATAATCTTGAGATTCAAGGTTTGTACCTTGTGAGATGGTGGAATGAACTTCTGTATCAATTGAGTTGTTCAATTTACCTAGAGTCTCAAAGCCTTTAGAAATCTGAAGTTCTAAGAGATGACTCTTTGACCTTTACTGTATTACAAATAGGTCTGATTCTCAACATCCACATCCATTAAATGCTTGAATGAGCTCAATATTTATTGTTCTTTCATCTCATTAAAACAGCTAAAAGGTTAGGAAAAGGCATAATGCAAAGAAAGGTCAAGTGGTAATCATGGTGTGAAATGCTGTTACACGTGTAAGTATAATAATTCTTTAGACTTCATGCTCCCTGGGGAGGAAGTTGTTCAAAACTGTTCAGCGAAAAAGGTTTATTTTGTGTTAAGTATAGCTCAACATCAGTAAATAGGAGAATTAGACTGACCTTTAGCTCCTCTGCATCTGCAATGTCCTTTCCTTGGCTCAGTTTCTCAGTCTGAAACCCTATCTGAGCAATCAAAGTATCTTGATTTTTCAGTTGCCAGTCTGCGTCTTGAGTAGCAAGTTTGGATTTTAGATCTTCTACCTACAGGGCAAAATGTAATGCATTATTCAGATCATTAGGCATAGTTCTGAGACCAAAAAGCTGAACTGAAAACAAAATCATGTTTTGTGGATCTCTAACGCAAAGCATTGTCTTTTCATTTTTTAGCTTTTTTCCATTTGTAGCTGACAGAATTTTGTTGATGTAAATAATTTAATAGTGACAGCCTAAGTGCACCCACAGCAGACCCCACAACTCATCTGAGATGGTCAGGTGCGCATTTACTGCTGAGGTTGGGGCTGCAACCAGGTGTCTCAGTGGTGCAAGAGGCGCAGCTGCCGCACGGGGCAAGGATGCCAACACGAAGGATGTTATGAAAAACGCTTGGTGTTCACTCTGAGCAGATAATTCCAGCAGAGCTCTGCTGAAAGGCTGAGGCACACTCAGAGACTGCTGTACAAAATCACCTGTTAGTTTGCTGAAATAGAAATTCATTGCCTGCCAGTTGAGAAACTCATATAAAAATATCCAGCAACAATATCTTTCCACATATAAAGGAATTGTTTCAAATAACCATGAGTTTGGCATGGTTTGGGGTTTTTTGTTTTTCTGCTAAGCTAACCTACCAATCATTTTGTCTGGCAGCTAATCAAGATATATTTTAACCAGAGGGGTCTTGTTAATCTGATCTGGATAGAGTTGATAAGACAAAGTGGAAGACTATCATTAGAGGGCTTAATATTTAATTACACAGAAGGTCTTGAGGGCTCTCCTGATTTGCTGGGCTCCTGAAATCTTACAAAACCTACTGAATTTCCCTTTTCAAAATTTGACCATTTAATTTGACAAAGCTGTAATACTGAATTTTAACAGATGACTGTAGAGATCCCAAATCTCTCCAGTCACTTCATTTTTCAATTTGTTTGAGCTGACATCATGTTTTTTTCTTTAAGAAAAATACTAAACAGTGCTTCATTTGATATTCTTCTGTAAAGCTGCAGAGTGCAGGGTGAAAATGGCTCAATGTTCAAGTGCCTGGCTAGATAGTGCCTGGAGCTGTGGGTCTGTCAGCCAGCACTGCATGCAGAACATGAAATTGTCCAATTACCATTTGGTCTTCATCAAATTAGAAATCAGAGAAAAAGAGCATTTTAATAATTTACTAGCAGGGGCCACTTTATTAAAAACAGACTTTAAAAACCTGGTCACTCTCTTCTGGACCATTTTTTTTTAAGTTCTTCAGCTGACAAAGTGGGAATGAGCCAGCCAGCTCCCATTATTAACCTCATGCAGCAGCATCAAGATGCAATGTTATGCAAAGACTGCAGCTGAGCATTTCATTTGCATAAAAGCATACAGAATTTTAGTTTTTAATAAAGAAATCATTGGATTGTGATTTGTCTCCAGCATTTGCAATGGGGATTATAGAACATTGTTTGGGTGGGATGTGGTAAAGGCTTCCAAGCAGTTTCTCTTCCTTTCTGTCTTTGTGGGCTGATCAACCACCAGTGAACTGTAAGCAGAAGCACTGACTGGGTACTAAGTGGCACTGGCCTCACAAGCAGGTGGCAACACCTCGTGGAAAGGCTTCACACACATTCCTTTTGCATTCATTAGCCCTCAGCTGGTCACTGGCCATGCACAACATCCACACCTATGGAGCTGCCTCTTCTCTCTCTCTGGGTTTAGCTTTTACTGTGGCACTTGCTTCTCTCCCACCATTTTACAGTAGCCACACTACACTCCTCCTCCCTCCAGACTTTGTCGTCGCTTAAATGGATTGTCCCCTTTCCAAAGGCAGCTAAAGAGCTCAAAGAGCTTCTATGCAAAAAACCAAAACAACCCAAACCCCAGTTTCAAAAATCAGGTAGTTTCAACGAAACACAAAAGTGCCACTCCACAACTAATCAGTCTAATGAAAAGGTGATGATGATTTGCAATAAAACAAGGATTATTTATAAAGAACGAAAGAAAAGCTTGTGACTTACACAGTTTACCTGGAAAGCTGCTGCCTTCCTTCTTTCTAAAGAAAGCTTCTGAATGCCATTTACCAAGTGCTCCATGTGTTATGACAGCCTCTTGCTTTTTTTTTATGTCTAGGAGGATATGATAAAGCATGATTTGCTCCAGTAAACTATTTGGAGTGGTGTAATTGTACTGCCTCTTGTTATGGTTGTACTTGGCACTCAGGACATGCACGCTGGTGTGGGCAGAAGCCATGAAATCCCCATAAACCATGGAGTCCTGCATGAGTGGCTGTACATACCCAAGGAAATAGAACAAATGGAAACACAAAGAAATGCTTCCAAAATTAAGCATATCTATATAAGTTAAGTATATCCATGTATGTTTCTAAGGATGGCTCATGCACAAAACTCTTCTTCAATCTACCCTAAATATAATGTTGTCAGCATGTAAAAAAATCAAAGCAAAATGAGCCTTCCTCAATTGTTTTGCATATAAATGAATTAATTTTGCACTGGCATTCATCAAGCTTTCATCACCACAGAATCTCAGTGCTGCAATATACTTTAATATTTTTTTGATAAACACTCCTAAAAGCTAGGAAAAGAGATTAATATTCAGTTCACTATACTGCTATATGCAGAGTTAATATTCTATGGATTTTCTACTTCACCTCTGGAACTCCTGTCGAAGTGAAATCCTCGCTAGGTTAAAGAAACACAGTAGAGTGGTTGCTCTGATCACACTGGTCCTCACAGACTTCATATATCATCAAATTCCTATTTGGAGTGAAGTGCATTTTGGCCACCAACTTCAGCTTGAACAGAACTGGACACCACAATTTAAGTTTCCAAAGTTTTACCATCCCTGCTTATCTCTGCTTCTGAAAGATAGACTATCAAACTCACAAGGGCAGGATTTAGATCCTGTGGAGTTCTCCCAAAAGCTGAGCCACTAGACATCATAAAACGTCAGAAAATCAGCAACATTTCTGTGCTAAAATGACCTTCTATCAGCTTCAAGGGGTATTAGCCAGAGAAGTAGCTATGACTTCATGGAGTTCAGATTCACTTCAAGCTGTGTCACTGGAGGCTCTTCCTGATGTGCCAGCCAGGCACCAAAGCCACCAACTATAACTCCAGCTGCAAACAAATCTCAGCACACTGCAGAAGGGACCCCAGAGCACTGCAGTGGCCCTGTGTTGGGTCCCACACAGCACCACGTGGGATTTCTCTCTCATCACAGAGACCAAAATGCAGCTGGAGACCGGAAATTTCTCTTCACATACAACATGAAAATCAAAACAGGCCAGGCACATTTAAAACAGCTCCAGATGGTCATTAAGTCACGTGTTTCTGAGCAAGATTTTCAGTGACAAAATGTCTGTCTTTATTTACCTCTGACAGCAAGAAGAGGGGTTCAGGATCAAAGTTCAAAGGTCCTTTTTCTAAATTTGTTGAAAACTGAATGAGCAAATACAAGATACCACTCCAGCCCTTTGAATTAGCTTTTCCAGGATGAACAAGAAATAGCAAATCTCCAGAATTAATTTTTGTTCATTTTAAAGGACCCTATCCACATATATTAATAGAATAAATCCATATACATGTCTAAGCGAGAGTACTATATGGAAAATTAAAAGGGAAATACTAAGAAAACCCATTTAACTCCATCACTGTAACTAACTTTCATTTTGTCCTCTATGACTTCTAGCACACTTAAACTTTTTCATTTGTGGAGTCACATCTCCCTCATTTTAATGATTATTTATTGCATTCTGTACAAGACGAACCCAGTTCAATTAATCAAGGGAAGCCTAAAAATCAATTAATATGAATTAAATGAGCTACACCAACTCTTAGGAAAGTCACACATAATTTACCAAAGCATTGTCAATAATGCTTAGGGAACTTTGGGAAAATTGCTCATGAGCGGCTGTTGATGCAGTCAAATGTTTTAAGCCTACATCATTAATATTACATCAGGTTGATGCAGAAACACTTGCCATTTTTCTCAGTAGAAAAACCTCATTATTTCTTGTGCCTTTTCAGAGGTAGTTTAGAAGAATACTTATTTCACCTATGATCAGAAAAACAGAAACAAAAGCAAGAACTAAATAAAGAATGATTTGCATTTAGGGAAAGCAGAGGCAAATTGCTTTACAAATAGGAAAAACCAGAGCTTCATTAGCGGAAGCAAAGTAGCATAAATTCATCTTCTAAAAAATCACTTGTAGAAGCAAGGCTAGTCAGCAGGAATAGACATTTTATGCAGATTTGAGCAGCATTTAGCTTCCAACTGAAATGTGTTTCAGCCCTTTTCTCCTTTTTTTTATTGTTTGTGACACATACTCACCCTGCAGTACAGCTCTTCCCAGTGAAAGACAACCTCCTTACACATGATCCTTATGAGAGGTCTCTACTCAGCAGCCCTGAAAAGCCCTCTAACAACAGTTTCATTTGTAAATCAGTGAGGGACGGAGTGGGTTCCGGTAGAGCTGGAAGTGGCCCGAGACAACTTGTCTCAATGGGGCAAAATAACTATTGTTATGGAGCTTAACAAAATGGCACAGCATGGGAGACACGCCGAGCCAGAGAGCAGCTGGTTGTAATTCACACTGGTTTTCAGAAAACACTAATCGTTCCCGAACAGACCTCTTTGAGGATTGGTCTTCCCTGCATTTTCAATTTGTCACTTTCTCTTATGATAAGGTCAGCGGTGACAGCACTTCCTGACATTAACAGCTGTGGCTTTTAAAAGGGTCATTGTGGAACTACTAATTGCAGTAATTTCATTAGCATAAATTATTTGTTCTGCCATTCGTTTATCTCCAGGATTTTTTTTTTTAATACTACATTGTACTTTTCAATATATGCCCATTCAGGGTTGTAAGCAAAGGAAATTATTATTGCTAATTTAGCCTTCCTTATGGGGGGAAAAAAAGCAAACAAAAAAGAGTTGATACAGTAACAAAATCTGATTTAACAGCAGTTCACTAGAAAACATAAAGTAGGTTGAAGCCAATAATGAAGATTAGGCTGGTACAAATCAAAACCGTTCATTAGTGCTAAAGACAACTGAACATTAAACCTAGATGTATTTTGAAAGAAAATATGAGGGTGAAGTAGGCTCATTCTTATACAGCCTCTCTACTCTAGGCCTTGGCTGATTGACTTTAAACATGAAAAACACCCCAAGGAAAGTTACGGGTAGTTTATACAGGAATTTTGCCTGCATCGTCCCTCTTTCTTTTCTCAGGATGTAAAATAGTCATTACTATCAAATATATAAATCTTAATTCTTTCCAGTTCGGTTAAGCTAGCTGAAACATGCCAAGCAAAGAACAAAAAAGACCAATATCACTGAAAATTAACACATGTTGCAGGCAATTATCAAAGCTGAGAAAAAAACCCAAGTCAGTGTTTGTTAGAAGGAAAAGGTAACTGGAAAGCATGAGTGGGTGGACAAGGGGAAGTTTAAGAGGCAAGGACAGAAAGCAAAATATTACTCCACGTGGCTTCTTTGTCACACTGAACACTGTAAAATACCTTGGAGCATGATGAACTAAGAGCATAATGAATTTATCCTTGATATGCTTAACAGTGTGCAGTGTTTGGTGCTATGCAGCAGAAAAGCAGCATAAGAGACAGCAACAATAAAATACTTAAAGATCATAGATATGTACATGGTTGCTATTTTCAAAGAGGTGAATTAAAGAATCCTGATCCTTTTATTCTGCACTGAGTGACATGTGGCACCAGATGAAAGTAAGAAAGGTGGGGTGCCCGTCATGCTGAATTTGGACAGAGATTATTTTAAAATACTGTAGGTCGTGTCTTATATCAAATGAGTTATAAAAGCACCTCTGTAAGTTCATGAAGCTCAGTGCATGGATCTCAGAACTGCTAAATCCTGTTCTTTTCCTGTGCTCTTTTAAAAGGAGGTTTAGCAATTTCAGAACTGAAACAGAAGAGGGCTCTTTTCCTCTCCTCTCTCCCAAGAAATCAAAGACATCAGAATTGATTAAATTTCTGATTCTTTCCATTTCCCTTCAAATACCTCTGAACTCACTGTTTCTTGTCCTTAACCCACGTATTGGCTAATGTCCTTCCAGGTGAAGAGTCTTGCAATGCATGCTTCCAACAGGCACCACGATTAGGAGGGGATCACTGTCCTTTCTATTCAGATACTTTATACAGGGTAAAAGGAATGTTCACAGCAGCACCCTTCCTAGAACATACTGACCGTGCAGCTCACCATCTCCCTGCTGAGCTCAACCTGACCCACTTCTTTCCCTGGATAAACTGTATCTTCCAGAAGGGTAATTGTGAAAACAAAGAGACAGAGGAAAGAATGCCCCGAACTAAACCCCAAAAAACTTCCTTCTCAGTTTCCATAATCACTGGGAGCTTTTTATGGTTTTTCTTCACCATTTAAACTCAGATTTTTTTTCCATTTTTAATAAAGTAATATAAATATCATGCTATATTTGTACTGAACTTTTAAGAGAAAAAAATCATTAGCTTAACTTCAAGCTATGCTAACTAAAAGTAATCTGTAGTATTGTTATACGGCATTAAAAAAAAATCCTTTATCAACTATTATTGCTCAACTTTTTGAAAGCATGAAAAAGACAATTAGGAGCTAAGTGTCAATTATGCCAAAATAATCACTCAGTAGCAGATCTCACACTGCTGATCGATGATAAGGAACAGCACGAGCCAGACACAGGTGAGCACTCACTAACAAGATTTCTGTGCTAAGAACAAAGGACTTTCCTGATCTAAAATGGAGCAAGCAAAATGACATATTAACACACCAGGCACTAGAGAGGAGAGGACACCGCCTCCTATAAATCTTCGATGGAGAGGGGACGGCAGACTCTAAGATTTCCTCTTCTTCAGGGTGGTCCTTTTCCACCCAGCCCTTCTCATCCTTTTGATATCCTAACACATCTCTGCAATTGTCCTGTTGCCCCTCCCTTTGCTAACTTGGTCATTCTCCCTTGACTTCCCTCTTACTTCTCCTCATTCCCTTTGCTTTACACCTCTCCTACCATTCTGGTTCAGTTTTGCTTTCTCTTCCTGTCTCCCCTTCTCTCCCCACCCATAACACTGACATAGCTTCTCTGTTATTTCACTGCCTTCACTCTGAGTACCCTTTCCTCATCACTTTAAAACCTTTCCCCTGCCTCATCCTATTATTTTCTGCATTCTGCTCCTTGTTTTTTGGTCTTCCCATCGACTCCACATGACTCATTCACCCAGTACTGCTTTACATACATTGATGACACAAACCCCTTAATTCCCTGTCAATAAAGTGTCATGTTATTTTGTTAGTTGACATTTATTTCACTTGCTGGGAATCAAACAATAAAGATACTTACCAGGAGCAGTTAACACCAATGTGAGAAAAGAAACTCATTAACAGTTGCTAAGATCAGAGAAATCTTAATTATATAAAAGGAAAATAATTATTGAGGAACATAATGTTTAAATAAAAAAAATTAATAAATCTCTTCTCTCCATGCAATCATATCTGTTTCTTTCAATTAAGAAGTTGGTATCACCCTAAAAATTAATGCAATTGGATATCCCCCCCAGCTCACCAGACAACAAATAACTATCCTGATGACACTCTGTTAAAATAAAGCAGGAGCATCTGATGGAACATACAAATGCCAGGTTCGCTCGCAGCCATCTGTCCCTCCCCGCAGTCCTACAGGAGGCATCCGTGTGCCGCCGGAGCGCCGCGGGAGCGGCAGCCGGGGAGCCGGGAGCGGGCGGGTCCCGCACGGCCCCGGGCACGGCGAGCGCCCGCGGCTCCCTGGAACCAGCACCACACACACCCCTTGCCCTCTCCTTCGCCTTCATTTCACGGCTACTCATGTATTTTGTATGGGTCTGGACGTAGGATAAACACTGCAAATGCAGAGCTGCCTGGTGCTACATTCAGCTAAAATCAGACGGCACTTCCTTGGGAATTCCTGAAATCCTCCGTCTTACCTGATTAAACGCCCCCCCCCACACAAATAAATGGCCCCAAATATAACAGCACTCCAGAATGAAACTTCTTCAATAGCAATTTTTAGAGGAGAATAAGCATTTTTCCAATCTACATTAATAACTCCACCAGTCTCACTGTCAGCATGGAAGTTGCTGCATGGGAAGTTGTCCCATGCTAGGGAGGACATCAGAGGCAGCTTGCCAAAACTCTTACAAGAATATGAGAATATTCCTTTCCCCCGAAGAGAAACTCACTAATGCATGTGGTTTGTTTGTTTTTGTTTTTTTTTCTGAAAGCAAACACATCACACTCTGCATCAACCAGCAACAAGAAGAGAATAATTGCCCAGATATTAAAATGCTAAATGCATTTGCCATGTGGTGCCATGGATTGCATTTCCAGTGGAAATTTCTGCCTGTCTAATTGCTGAATAGATGGAGAACTCTTTGGTTCACCTGGACTGTGCACAGCAATGCTTCAGCCTTACTTGCTACAGCTCTAGTGGATATATTTAACTGCATTGGAAAGGGTTAAATAACCTATGTATCTATAAGACCCTAAAAAGTCTTGACTTGAAGGATTCTGCAAAGACATTGTTGTGAATTATGTGCTTCTCTTTCCCTCACTTTTCTGCCTGTGCTAGACAGCTCTCTGAAATCTCCTGAAGGAATCAGGCAGTGACATACCATTAAAATTCAATTTTTAGCAGTGGTGAACTTGAACAACACCAAAGGCAATAAGTATGCAGCAAGGAGTAAAAATAGTGTAGTTTTTTCCCAGCTTATTCAGTTATCGATCTTTCAGTGATCTCCATTGCTTTCTTAGCAAACTGACGAGCTTGAAACTGTACCTCGACCCCATCAGCTTCCTCAATGAACCTCCTGCTGCTGGAGGGAAGGGCTTCCCATGGCCACTCATGAAGCCAGTCATTAGCAGGGCAGTAACTATGGCTGGGAAGTTCCTGGCTCATACTCACAGCATGGCACTGAGGGGACAGAAACATGGGACAATCTGCAGAGAGGAGGGAGGGAACAGCAAGAGAAAAGAATCGCAGGGCAGGCTGAGGCCACCTAAGAGAGGTGTGCAATGAACCATGGTCCGACACCAGCCAGTACACAGCTGAGGCTCCAAGCCAAATTTGGCAGCTAATAAACTTTGTCAGCAACCTTGGGCAAATTTGCTCATTTTCCCTTGTACAAGCATGGCATTTTGCAGCTTCCTTCCACTCTCTCCACGTCAGGATCAGTTACTCAGTTGCATAACTATAGAAGAGAGGGCAGGCACAGGGACTGGCTGGCATGCAGACAGCCAGAAGGTGCACATTCAGCTGGTCATGGTGACAGAAATCCTGCTACTGGGTTTCTAAATCTATTCAAGCCTCTTTGTGGGCAGTGCAATCCCTCTAAAAGAGCAGGAAGAAAAGGAGATTTGGATCTTAGCTTGCATGGGAATTTTAAGGGATCATTCTTAATAAAAGTAGAAAGAGATGTACAAAAAGGTTAGGCCAAAATATTCGAAAGAAAATAAAACTGTGACCGGGTTGATACCACCAGGTCTGCGCAAAGCAGCTTGCATTTGGGAAGGAAGGGTTATTCTTATCCTCAGTTGATTCTGTGAACCTGCTTACTGCAGTTAGCAAATGCTTTGGCCATTGTATATGCTCTTGGTTAATTGGTAAAATGACAGACATCAGGCTGTTAAGGCAGGAACGGAGTCTCTCCTCTATGCTTCTTACTAAAGAAGCTATTTTTATTGTACGGGGCCTCTCAAAGCATATGTCACTGATGTTGTTAATTCCAAAAGGTTTCAGAAGTATTTATAACTTGTCCAACAGCCACAAGAGCCAGGAAAGAGCCCAGTCAGGCATGCCAGGGAAGTGACAAGTTTATCCTTCCTTTAGGCTCATTGAGAATTGACATTCCTATATGAGAAAACTGGATAAAAAAGAAAGAAGAGCAGAAAATTGAAAGAAAAGAAGTAAAAAAGAAACAATGAGAGGAAGAAGTTGAGCTGGCTCAATACTTCACTGAGTTTTCATGCAGTCAGATAGAAGAGATAAAGTGATGAGGAGACAGTAACGATTGAAAACTGTTCAATTGTACCTGGAAAGAAAATGGAAGATGGAAAAGAAATGCCGCTATCCCATCTATTTTAAAAATACATGTCTGCACTAGAAAACCCAAGGCAGGAATTTATGCAAATAACCTAGACAGTAGAATCAAGTCAAATAAAGAATACCCAGAAATGTTACAAAGATGGGACAATCAGCAAGTTGGCTTAAGATACAGAAGAAATCATCTACTTTGAATGCTTGAAGAGGCAAATGGCAGAAAGGGCTCATGTAGAATTCCACCCAAGTGGTGAAAATTATACTGAAATGGTGCAAAGACACAGAAAGATCTTGGAATTTACTGCTGATGATAGAGATGGGCACACACAGAAGAAACAATCAAAAAGATACAAGAATAAATGGTCTCAACCACAAAACTCTGAATCAGAGAAGAGGGAAAAAATGCAGGGGAAGAATCTGCTAAGTCTGTTTCACAACTCTTGAACACTGTTGAGTTTTCTGAATTTGGTTCTTGGTTACACTGTGTAACCTTCAATTAGATGTTTCTCCTTCATGTCACCTCATTTTCTGAAAAAATTCTGTGCTCAGTTGTAATACCAAGACTTACAGTGAGCAATGTTGAAGCCCAGGGAATCTAATCTTCTCTTCTTTATTCCTCTAGTGGCTACCTTCTCAGACCTGCACACCATCCCTGCTTTGGTAGCAGCAGCAATCTGTCCCTGCTGTGATGTGCTGCTCACAAGTGCCCTTGCTATCACAGTAGTGCCAAACTGAATGTATCACACCTCCAAAGCTGCAAACCATACACAGACTTGATTGAAGTTTCACCTTCTGCACCCTCCTACACTCCTCACATTGCTCATATTTGGACTTAACTCTCTAAGTACTGGACTGCAAGAAGAGTTCAAATCAAAGTCTTGGGCCATTTACCAGAAAAAAAATCAGAACTTAATGTTTTCTTTAGTCTTATATCCTAAGTAATATTTTAATCTCCCCAAATATTGAAAAATTGTTTGTATGAGATGATTTCTATTTTTATCAATCCTACATTGAACTTTAGGGGAGAGGATGCTTTCCCTATCCAATGTAATTTGTTAGGAGTGATTTAGAAGAACTACTTGCATATATAAGGAGCTGCATTAGTTTATATAAACTGCAGATCCCTGAGAAGGCAATACTGGGCTTTTAGGATTGTTTACTTTAAGTCTTACTCTAGCATCTGAATTCTAGATTTACTAAGTGATACCCAGAACTCCTCTGCTCTTTCCTCACCCTTGGCAGATGTACTCAAATGAGTGAGTACCATTTTACAAGTAGAGGCTTACAAAGTAGTAGTTAACAACTGAATTAAACTGTTATGAAGGCCAAGAAGAGAGAAAATAGAGGATTTCTGCAAAACTGAATTCTAGAAATCTTACAGGGAATGAAGAGAAATTATCAAATCCAATAAAAATGTAGTGATAGGTAAAATGAGTTACTTACACAAAAACTTTGTAGATTATTGTGACAGGATGAAGCATAAAAGAACAATTTCTCAATCATTTAATAAATTACTTCTTGGAATATCTGTTCCTAGAGCTCAAACTGTGACATACTATTCATAATTTCCATTATTTTTCCTTAAAACACATAGCTAAGAGATTTTTATTATGCTGTATTGTTAGGCAGAAGATTACAGCACAGCTGTGGATATAATGTAATAGCCTGATTAGATCACTATCTATTTATTAATCACTTTCTGTGAACAAAAATATAGGATACAGCATATACTTGAAAAGGTAGTAATAAAAAGAATGTAACCAGATCCTGACCACAGCATAACCCTTCATTCTCCTTTAGCTTTAGTGAAGTTTGGTAAATTCACACCAGGCATAGATTTGAAATGGCATGTTTTCAGGGTTCATTTGCATTCTCCCCAGTGAATTCCCTATACTACAAAGGACCTTGTGCACTGCTTGCTTTGCACACAGAATAATGAAGATGCCATGTGATCTGCTAGCAAGAGAGCTGTGAGGAAAATTGAGTAATTATTACTGACTACATTTTGAACAATCTTTGCATAAGCAAGGAGGTCTTATTTTGAAAACATTTATCTTTTGTCCAAGCCACACATTACAGTTTAATTTGACAGAGGGAAAAAACCCAAAGAACAGGAAATTCTCCATGTAAAAAAATGGAGAATGTCTTGCAAGACAACCAAGAGGATATAAATATCACAGTGACGGTATTTCATTAGAAATAGAAAAATGTAGTAAGTTCTTGAAGGTAGACACATCCCTTTCTTTGAGGATTTTTGAGATTTAGACACATGCAATGGAGTAATGGAGACAATCATTGTGGAAAAAAACCCTATTATCTTGTGAAATCAGTACCAACTTCCATGTAAAATTCACCGCTCCTAAGAACACAAACGCCCTGTTTTCTCAAGTGCCCATTTGAACCTCACATGTCACTCTCACTACAGATGTGCAGATATTTCTTGGCTCAGCCTCCTCCTGCTCATCTCTAATATGCAAGTCCTCTAGGTTCACTAAGTGCTTCGAACAGAGCAAGACCAAAAACTAAAGAGCACCTTGTCACATACTTGGCCACAGGTCTGACAGCGCCCATCTTATTTAAGTGTTAGCTCTCTCGTGGTTTCTCCCATGTGAAACTGAGCAGTGCTGTGGCAGGAGTGAGGAGCTGCACAGACCAGGAATTAGCCCTAACCAGCTCTATGCCACCACCATCACTTTGTGAGCAGAGCACGGAAAAGCTAAGCCATATGGATATCAGCCTTTTCATGCTACTAGTCCTCAGGACCACAAAATGCCCTTCATAATTTTACTAATACAGATGTATCCTTAAAAGTCAGCTGAGTGCTCAAGAAGATATGGCTGACATCCAAATCAGAAAAGCCTGGATGTTTCATAGAGAAACAGGAACTCTGTAAGAGCCTGCCAACGGAAGAAACAGATGTTTTCTGTGCTACAGAACTTAGAAATCCTTGATAGCTACTCCCCACTGAATCAAACAAAACAAACAACAAAAAATAAACCCAAAATCCAAAACAAATCTGGGGTCAGTATTAGTTTAACATAGAACCATAAACCCTAAAAGCATAGCTATTTTTGCCTGGGATTTAGGCACTCAAGCAGATAGATGTATATTTATGCCCTGAAAGGAAAAACCATGAGAGCTGGCCAAAACCGAGCTCTGATGGGGCTTCACAAGTTCCTCTCAGATTCACAGATAAAAATATATATTCTGTCAGTAGCAAGACAAACCACAAGGAAAGGGCTAATGTGTCCTAATGAAAGAGGATTTGGAAATGAAACACAGTAATTTAAAAGAAATCATAAAAATATGGACAAGATTGCCTGTGGCAATGCAGGAGACCCACTCTGCCCATGTTTGACTTTAATTCTGGTTGAAGCATGAAATTACTGTACTACTAAATTCCATAGAAAATGGGGAGCCAGCTAAATCCTGACAGGACTATAGAAAGAGGAGACCATTATGAGGATGTGATGGATAAAGTAGTCATGGCAAGATGGAAGGAAATTGGAGAAATATCACTCCCCTAAAACTAGAAAATTTAGTTCTTAATGCTGGGATTTCACAACAGCCACTGAGGGACTGTAAACTTTACATGAGGAAAATACACTATGAAGAAAGTTGCTCAAGGATGGAGGAGCAAGCAGTTGAAGTACCCATTACCAGCTCATGAAGAAAATTGGCTGCACATGGACTGAATAACAAAGATTCAGTTAAGAAAAATCATTTAACAAGTCTGACTTTGGAATATAGAGTAATGTTTAAGAGCATTGAGGAGACTGAAGTGATAACCTGGAAAACATGCAAAGATGAAATGCTGCAAAGAGTTTGCTTACTGGAAAGAGTTCATTTGAGGATATGCTTGTGTAGGGCATGAGGGCTGCGAGGCATTTAGGCAGGGTGTTCATATCGTTGGGGAGAAGCTGAAGGATTACCATGACAAGTACAGTACAGTAAAGTACAATAAAGTACAGTACAGTAAAGTAAAATCAGATGGAGCTGCAGAGACAGCAAGACTGACTGATCTCATCATATTCATGCTTTTGAGAAATAATTGCTTCTTCTGGCCTTTACTTTTCCAAGAGATTTTGGTGATGTGCTGAGTATTTAAGAGGGATTACTGCACAGAGATTTGGGATATTGAAAAAAATTCTGGAACCCAAGTAAATCACTGAGCTTCAGAAATGACTCATTGTGTGTGCCTTTGACCCATCAGCACATTAACATTTACAGTGTTCATCAACTTTGTTTGCTTGAGCATCATTCTTCCTTTATAATTTATTTCATCATTCATCATGAAAGTTGTTGAAATTCTCAGGTGCTTATCTGTCCTCAGATACCCTTCAGTTGTGGACCCATATTTTATAATGGTGCAACCCATTGTCTTCACCTGACATACTTTCAACTCTAATTTGCACCTACACACATGGTGTGTTCTCAGTACATTGACAGCAAAATTTATTGCAATGTCCAGATTGAAAACAAGCAAAACAAAACCAACAGAAAACCAAAGAGATTCAAAGAACAGCACTGTGTAGTTTTGGTTCCTGAGCTACAGATCTGTTAGCATAAACAGAACTGTTTACAGGATGCTTACAGGACGTAAGATTATAAGTGAGCTCAAGGGAAAATGTGGCTTTATGTAGGATGTTGATTTTTCTAAAATGAAATGGAAAAATGAGACTATATCACTTCACTGAGCTTTAACATTATGAAAATGTCTAAATTCACCCTTTTGTTCTTTTTCACATTATACTAGCCTTATTTTTCAAATCTAGAGAAATAAGGAGGCAATAGGTCACCCTGCACTAACTAAAAGTTCATATAGATACCTACCAGTGAGTTAACTCACGAAATTTATGTCTCCTTCAGTGCAATAATGTCACTACTTTGCTTCCCTGCAACATGAATAGGTATCTCCTGTTCTTGCCTCCAGAAGTGCTAATTTGCACAGTAGGCGACTGGTGAAATTGTTGCAAGGTAAAAGGAGTTTGAAAGCTGGCTTTCAAAAAGCCCTTAAAAAGAGAAGAAAAAAAAAGTAACAGAAAGAAAAGAAAAGAAGAAATTACTGTGGGAATAAGGAAAACATAAAGGGTAAAAATGTGAAAGGAGAAAATGAAGAGAGATACTAAAAATAATTTTTTCCCCGTCCTTTCTTAAAAAAGTATACAAAAGAAATAGTAGTGAAACAGAGGCAAATAGCATTGTCAGAAAGAAAAATGCAGAAGGTCAGCACCACTATTGACCATGTCATTGAAGTCTGTAAAATTGAAAATTATATGGAATATGTCACGCTAGATTGTATACAAATCTCCATTGGCCTTTAAGCTGAAGAATAAATTTGTGGAATGAAGAAGTAATGGCAACAGAATTAGAGTTAGGAGGTAACTTTAGCAAAACCTAAGTAAGATTGGAAGAAGGGAGAGGGAGAGGGGAGAGCTATGTTATAAAGTGCAAGAACTTGGTAAAAACTCATAGTCAAATCAGAATGCTCTTTAGAACAGTGGTGGTCAAACACCTCAGAAAATTGAGAGAGCCTGCATAGAGGATCACTGTGGAATAATCTGCTAGGAAGGCTCTTCTAATCCCCAAGCAGGTTATTTTAATACACAAAGTATGAGGCATATATCCCTTTCAAAACATTCTCATTCTTAAGGGTTAATGGTTTTCAGACTTCTCATTTTCTTATCAGTTACACAGATGTTTCAGATGATCTGTGGATTGAAGCCTACATAACCTGAAACTTCCTAAAGATGCCACTGCAAAACCAGTTTTCCCAGCTACTGCTTTCCAGCTCTCAGGAGAGAGTGACAGTTTTCCTCCAAAACAGTGTCTCTAAAATAGAGGTTAGGAGAGACACTTGTTGCAATTATGTGTAATATTATGTGTATTGCTGAACAGTTTTAAATCTGAAAACACCTACATGGATACTTTAATTTTTCCAGTTTTATATGGCATAGGAAAAGTAGGAAGAATTAACATTTTCTGTGAAATTTCAATCATTTGTGCAAAAGTTTAAGAGTTGAGTACGCGTCTAGAATTACTATATGCATGATCAGGACGAGTATTTACAATTGTTAACAGCACCACAAACTCCTCATGAGCACCTTCTCTCTGAAGTGCCTCACTGTGTCCAAGAGTGAAACTAAGACACAGAGCAGCTATGTGACTTTCCTATGAACAGGCAGGAAGCCAACAGCCAGATCTAGGAGCAAAACTTGGTGGACACCAAGCCTCCACACAGACCAGTTATTGCAGGAGTAACACAAGAGAGGCAAATTCAGTGCCACATGAAGGCTTTCAAGAGAAGTATGCCAACATATGCTGGGTTATGAGATAACTGAAATATCTTGCTATTTTGATCAGCTCATCACTGTTCCTTGCCCCTGAAATAAGCCTTACTTTCTACTGCAGTCACAGTCTCAGGAATCACCTCCAGGAGTGTTCTCTGATGTCCATCAGGCCCAGGGCTCAGACTTCTTTTCTAACTCCTGCAACTATGACCTTCAATTCTTCCATCACTGGACAGATCTGGAACCTCTCTTGTGAAAAGACAAAAGGGTAGGTAACACCTGACAAATAATCATCTACATGGTATTTAGCCCATCGGGGTTTAAGCACATAACCAGAGTTATGGTATAATGCTAAATATATCTAGTAACAAAACAGTCTCCTGCTCCCTATGTCTTTTCCGGTCTGTTGCTTGTGTGGTTTTTTTTTGTGTTTTTTTTTTTTTTTTAAGGGATAGGAATCAATTTGGTTTTGAATTTGCTCTGATAGGAAGTTCACTTAGAAATTATGTTCCCCTCAGAATGGTGGTTCTTTTTTCACAGGCTGTTGGGAAATTGTTTACTAGCCTGGTTGAAAAAGTAAATATAACTTAAAAAAAAATCTTTCAAGATGCACTCAGCTGTCCATATGTGCATTTATTTCTCCCATCCTACCCCTACATCCACACATTCAGATTCTCTAATCTTCAAAACATGGTTGAAGCTTCATTGCTACATGCTACACTTGTGCAGTCATGGGGACATTGCCTGAAATTAGTGAAACCACACCAAAGAAAACACAACATTAAATCAAAGGGACATTCTCATTTCCCCCAAATCAATGCACTTAAGCCTTAGCAATTTGTCTCCTCAATGGGCCATGCTTTCTTAACCAAGTTTGACTCAATGCTCAAGTTGGATGGTTTGATATGGCCCCTC
This sequence comes from Rhabdornis inornatus, assembly GCA_013397075.1. Taxonomy (NCBI): domain Eukaryota; kingdom Metazoa; phylum Chordata; class Aves; order Passeriformes; family Rhabdornithidae; genus Rhabdornis; species Rhabdornis inornatus. The sequence continues at coordinate 526,273 of VWZS01000116.1, forward strand.
TAAAATCTTCTACAAATACCTGAAAGAGAAATAATCTCTTTAAAGTTCAATGAAAATGCAGATCATTTGCCATTGGAAAAGAACTTTCAAGAAATTTGTTGGTTTAATCACCTGATGCCAACAAGTCATTAATCAGCACAAGGAAGTATTCATCTGGAACTTGGGCATCTGTCAGCAAAAACACTGTGGGCATGTTCTTGGCACCCATCTCAATGTACAAACTGGCAAGATCTACCTGTAAGGAAAGGAGGCAATCACTCATATTCTGTTAAAATGTTGGTATAGAAAAAGTGTGAAAAGCACGTTCGTGTTGGCAACACATTGGTGACTTCTCCGTACTTTTTTTCTGTTTATTTACATATCACTAATTTGCTGTATAACATTCAAAGTGAAATGCATTTTGCCTTTTTCTCCCTATATCAAACACTCAAGTTTTGACATGACCTAGTGGTAAAGATTGAAAAAAATCTCCCCATAAATGAACTAAAAAGGGATATTGCAGCCGTGAAAGCTCCCATCAAGAACAGCCATTACCATACCAAGAATGTGTGGGAATGGTATTGAAGAATCAGATCCATTTTAAATTCTGTTGTTTCTGAAAGACATTTTTTTTTGTTAGTGAATTTATTTAGGAAAGCTTTCTTAGCTGCAAAAAACCCCAAGGAAACTGAGGTGTGCATTGTTGCCCTGAAGGAGACATGGTGTGAGACCATGTGGTATAAACATGGAATGCTTTTTGGCTTGGGTTTCCAGAAAGAAAACAACCCACTTCAGTTGCATTTGAGTGTGACCACATTTGAAATACAGAATAAGGTCAATGCTGGCTGTTATGACCAAGCTGTCACAAAACCTAGCAAAGCAAATCTTCAGGCTTGTTAACACAGGCTTAGAAATTTTCCTGCTTGGAAACAGCAGGGAGGAAATGACCGCTTAAGTCTACATCTTACACTGCACCTCATTTGACCAGGGAAGGAGGGCACAAGAAGTTAGACACCATGAACACACTGAGGAACACACTGCATTTTTCAAAGCAGAACAGCATCTACCTCCCTCTGAAAACCAGAGACTGAGAAAGCCTTGAGCCACACATGCTGTGCTAGTTTGGCTGTGGACCAAGGTAACATAAGGGCTTTTTGGGGTCTGGCATCCACCAAATTCGGCCACAATCAGATCCTTATTCAGCCACATCTGAGATTCAGAAATATTTCTCATCCACATACAGTGAAGACAAAAATGTTCCCTCCTTTGCTGTTTGCCCACATAGCAAGCCTTGCAAGGTCTGTAAAGCTGAGAAGAGCATCTCACTCAATTATATTCCTAATCTGTGCATATGGACAGTTTAGGTGACTAAAGGACTCACATGCAACAAGGACAAAATTTTTTCTTATGTTGACCCACTTCAACTTTGCACCCCTAAACCAATAAATGATCAATGACACAAAAAAAATTGTACTGAATCACTAACTATAAATACCAGAACTCCAACCACATCTTTGTAACATGTGAAGCAGCTGCCTTGGAAAAAGTGGAGAAACTACTAAAATTCTGTGAAGCATATAAGTGGACTAAAATATATTTTGACCACACAGTTTTCAAAAATAAAGAAAAGAGGTACAGCTGGAAACCACAGGAACCATAGGAGTTGTTAGTGTAAATTCCACTGTTTTGCCTGTGATTTTATCAAGCGTGTGCAACAACACATTCTTGAAGTCGTGAACTCAACAGACTCAAGTAATATCTGCTAGTTTACCCTGAGGCCCCAGCTTCTTCTGTGTAATTTGGAAAAGCTCCAGGGAGCAGATGTATCCTGCCAGTCCAGACAAGCTCTGTTTCCCACCTATTCCAATCAGAAGTTCATAACCCCTAGAAGCTTATAGGATAGGACTGATTCAGCACCTGATGACAAAACATCAATAAAGTAACACTAACATAAAGTAACTTCAACAACCTTCTTAGCCAAGTTTCTCAATTCTGCAATTTTATTGCACCAAGCCTGCTTCCCCTGCCTCACCTTTCCCTTTTTTTGTCTGTTTTGAGATAATGTTCTCCTGACACCTAAGCGTACATTATTTTCACCTCAGCATTTGCTATTGCTTGTAATGCTTGAGTAAGTGGAAAGAAACATTCTTTTCCTTATCAAATATAGAAGAAATATCTGCCAATGACCAGAGCTGTCTGGTTACACATTCTTTACATTGAGTTGCTCCAAAGCATCCCACCAGGATTCTGGTGGGCCCTGGCTGAACTCAGAACAGAGACCTAGTGAACTTGAAGGGAGATGGGCTGGGCTGTAGGATCACATGAGAATTCCACACCTGGCAGTTTGCACCACGAATGTTAGAGGACAAGGAATCACTTAATGAAAAATTTGCATCAAAGTTTAATTAACTCTTGGAATATCTCTCCCAGACTAATTAAAGCATGCTGTTATTTGCTGATCATAGAATACCGTAGGAGGAATGAGGCCAGATGAGGACTTGCCCTAAAATTGGACAAGATCTAATTGATAAATTTTGAAATGTGTGTATTGAGGTAATTCATCCCACAGAAAACTAAATGTTTGAGACATTGAAAGGAACCTCATGTAGTTTATATTCTAATAATTTATGTAAACATCTAACACTTATTTTCAAAATTTCTTTTTTAAAAATCAGATGCAGATCCTAAGGGATGAAAGACCAGAGCTTAGAGACAGCAGGTGGGACCTTTTGCTTAATTTTTCCTACATTTATCAATGAAATATCCCCTTCATTCTCTTTATGTGTCATGCCACTGAAAAATTTATTGAAAAAAGCCTTGAAAAAAACATTGATGAGAACCTTCTGAAATAGAGGTATAATGTGTCTAATCTGGTTGCGTCTAATAAAGAGCTAAAAACTTGTCCAACCGAAACATTACTGGAAGCCAATTCTCTTTGACTTCGCTGTAGAACTTTGACAGCCTTATTCATGATTTCACAATGGATCCATAAAGAAAAACCCATAAAAGTGCAGAAAAAAACTTACAGGATTTAATTTCACAACCACTTTTCCAGGACTGCCAAACTGTAAGCCTAGGACACCCTGCCACTTTGCCAAACTGAGATACCACTCTCAGTCAGGAGACTTCAGAGAGAAGATAATGGCTTGCCAACATTTTCAAGCAAAACTAGTGATACCTGAGAAGGCTTCTGTCTGCGGGTCTGATGATTATCACATCAACCTCTAAATCAGCCTAAAAAAAAATCTATAGTCCCTATGAAAGACCCACATGATTATCTGTGAAACTGAAGTATTTCTTTAATCCTCTTGGAGTGAAACTCCCACAATAGATTGCTTTGTCAAGAGTGCCTTCTCTTATATAGCTCCTCTCTGATTATGTGCAAAGTGAAAAACGATGACACTGAAATCCTAGTACAACTCTCTGAGAAGAAAAGTTTGTGTGTTAAACCATTTGACACTGCAAATAATACAAACTGCTTCAACAAAGCTAATCTCTGCCAGCAGGGGCCTCTGTCTCTTTCTGGAAATTACTGATATTACACATGACCAGAGTGATGTTATCCGTTGAAGAAGGATTACAAATAATGACAAAGAGCAGCAATGATGACTGTGCCTCACTTCCTCAGCAAAATCTTTATCTTCTGAAAACTGGCTGTTTTTTTTTTTTTCTGGGCAGGAAAATAAGCAAATGCAGTAAATCTGATTTTAGAAACAGAAGCTGAGATTTGGAGCCATGATGGGTACTAAGACACTGCCTGACATGAAAAAAAAGTTACATCGAACTGAGGTGACATAAGCATACATATGAAAAAAAAGTTATGGATAATTAAAATAAATCTATGATGACACTTAAAAGTCTTGGCTGGTTTAGATATTAAAAAGTACAAGGCTGGCAGCAAAGAAACTCAAGGTCTGCCATGCTTAAGGTATTGTCCTTGCTTTGAACTAATCTAATTTCAAAAGCATTTTCCCTTTCTTGGAAACAAAAGCCAAATATTGCTTTTCTTATAAAGGCCTCATACATCACTAACTAATTAAAAGATACAGCTAACTATCTACAGCATTATAGATTATCTCTCCAGTCTCAGAAAATAAGTGGTGTTAATTTCTGTGGAGTAAAGAAAAAAAAATGCAAAACAAACAAACAAAAAAACCAAACAATGAATCTCTGCTCAAACAAATAAAATGAAGCTTATTTTTAACACTGAGCCACAGTCTGCTCTTCCATAAGGGCACCAAGCTCTATTGCTGCATGGTGCCCTGCATAAACCTTCCATTAGCAGTGTTATGAGTTTGCACTGCAACAACCCCTGAACAGCTAAAAGCAATGACTTCATGTGCATTGTTAGCATACTGATGGGTTATATGTTCCCTTTACAGATATTTCAGTTACACCCCCTGCATGGCACCCTCAGACAAGACTGGGTTCACAGAAGCAGGCATGTCATTGTAGCTCCCTAGGAACTCCTCAAGTAGCTCCCCACTGCTACGTAGAGTTCCAATAAGTAAGATCTGTCACCACTCAGTTTTCAACTTGCTGGCACTAGGAAAAACACTTTCCAGCCTCAACAACATACCTCAAAATACTTGTCCATAGTGTCCATCACCATTTTGTAACAGAAATTACAGTCTTTGCTTTCCACTAGTTTATTCCCATAGACATGTGCTGACTCATGATCTAGAGATAATGAAGATCATTTGGTTGCATCATTTGGGTGTAGCAAACAAAACACCCTAAAGATAAAAAAATATTTTCTTTTGTCATATTGTCATCTGGCATCAAAATAGGATGTCTTAAGGAAGACTAACTGATATATTCTGCAAAGATATTAGTTATATTTAGTAGATATCCAGTAGACATTGTGCTTGAATTTATATATTCTTGAACATGAACCAGGATGTCTCTAAAATTAGTAAGTTTTCCAGCCAGTTGAACATGCAAAACATAGTTAAAACAAATGTCTGCTCTCCACTGACTGGCACACTTAGGTGGGCCATTATGGCTTGAGGTTCCAGGGCAGTACAGGACACATGGAAGCACCAGCACTGCCAAGACCTTCCACAGTCACATGCCCTGTTTTTTAATACTACTCAAGAAAACAAGACAGAGGTCATCATTACAAAACCAGCACTTTCTCAACTGTCACCGCAAACTTCCTTCTTTCACAACTTCCATGCCAGGATGGGTGCAAATGTGTGATGGGCCAGTGCAACCCCACCACAATAAGGTGTGTTGTGTACAGGAGGACCTGACAAATCCTTGCCTCCATGCCTTCACAGTGATCCATGGGGTGGGTAGATAAAACAAATATTCTGTAAAAGAACAGAGCTGCACTCCAAGAAACAGAAAAGCAGATGAAAACAAACCAGGATCAGACTCACCTGATTTCACAAGAGGCCAGGATTTGCTGACCCTGTTATATCCTTCCCTCTGTCTCTAATTTCTGCTCTGGTGTTCAGCTACCCTTTGAAGACCTTGCTCCATGGGAAGGGTTGTCAAGCATTGGAACAGGATATCCAGGGATGGGGTTGAGTCCCTATACCTGGAGGTATTTAAAAGATGTGTAGATGTGGCGCTTAGGTACATGGTTTAAGGGTGGACACGGCAGTGCTAGACCAATGGCTGGTGTCATTGATCTTAGAGGTCTTTTGCTACATAAATGATTTTGTGATTTCATGATTATTTTTTCAGAGCTTCTTCAATCTCTATTTTGTTCTACCTAATCTTCCAAAAATCGCTTGACCCTTTGAAATTTTGACTTTCTCTTCTCAAAAACCTAAAAAAGTAAACACAGCAAACTTTGTAAACCACTGCTCTATTTCCACTAAATACATTTTCTGTCTCAGCTTTCTACCATCTGATCTACCCAACCATGGTCACTTTAGGGCAGGGACTATCTTCTGCTTTGTACAAAGACTATTTGTTCTTCATTGGTCCACAATCCAACATCCATCATTAGACTGTAAAGATCAGCAGTAATAGAGTGTTGTCAGGTACATTAGCCCATGATATAGACCAGAAAGCCACTGGAGAGGTCTCTCATATTAAGGATGTAGTGGAACTTCGTATCAGTTGGTGGGAAGTTTTGAATCCCTGCCTGGTGAAGACATATGTCTGCTTGTACTATGGCTCAAATATTCTTGATTATTGGTGGAACAAAGGCCTGTTGCTGGAAGTGGAAGCAAACCATCTTTCTGTAGATGGTGATCAGGGAATCTGAAGAAATAAAGTTGGAGGCAAATTCTGCAAAATGTCCCTGAAAATAAAAAGGGAAAAGAAGATGAAGATTCTCTAGCATCAGATAGCAGATAAGAGTCAATGAAGTGTTAAATGATGATACAGCTTGGTGAGCATACAGCTACTTGTGTGTCACAGAAAATTCTTCATTTCTTGCCTCATTCTTGATGCAGTTCCACAGCAGTTGCATGTCTGGTTATGAGCCCCAAGGGCACATCTGACAGATGAATGACCACATGAGACTGCAATTCAGGGAACACTCACAATAAATCTGGTGTGTCTCTTTCTGTTTAGCTGTAAGAACAGCAAGATTTTCAACCTGTACTAAATTTCAAACACTGTATTTTCTCCTATTCCCTTTCATCTGCTACCTATTGTAGTGGAAAGCTAAATAGTAATCATTTAATGTATTAAATATAGGATATCTATAATATGACACTTCAAACCCTAGCTGGAACTTAGGCTTGATAATGCAGCTGCCAGCACCTGGATTCGTATAGGCAACATACTGAAAATTATGGATTTCTTTAATAGTTAGCTTCTGCCTATCAAAACTGAGAAAGAAAATATAACTTGATTAATATTAGTGACAAAACACTGAAGCACTGTACATTTCCAGGCTTATCCTCAATTGAAGAATCAACAGTTCTGTCATACAGGAAATCTGAGATGCAAATATCCACAGAAGTGTTGAACTGGAATTGCCATTTTAGAATTAAGGATAATCACACACTTTCTATCACATAATATTTTGTTCAAAATTTCTGTTGCAATTAAGATACTACATTTTTACAAAGCTTCTGATAATAAAGGAGATGAGTAAAGCATGGTCAAAAGAAGTACAAATCAAGTTTGAGAATGCACACAATCATCACTCATCACAGATAAGAGGAAAATTAGCTGATCTCAATGAGAAAAAAACCAGCAAAGATCATCGTGGAGTGTGAGGGGCGTGCTTCTCTATTTGCTGCATTATCCAATAATCTTTCTGTCTCCCCAGATGACACAGCCTCTGGTGAATTAAAAAGAGGCCACCTAAAAAGGTGAAATAAAATAGAATAAAAATTATAAAAAGGGCTCTGAGTTGCTGGCAATTTGTATTCTTGTTGTCCAAATGGGAAGGGAATCTTGTTTCTTTAGATGTTAGAGTACTCCTCAACTAAGACAAGCAGGTCTTTAAAAAAAAAAATGTAAAAGGAAAACTCATGAATAATGCAGTTATTCCCTGCTCAAATAAACAAATCCTTCCTTCCCAGAATTTCATAAAATTATGCATTCTCTTTCTTTCCATGTGTTTGCAATGAATTTTACTCTATTTTAGAATTCTTAAGTAGTTACAATAAATTCCTGAATTGCATGGTCAGCATTTTTCTTGATTTGATCTGTTTTGTAAAAATGTAAATTTTTAATTTTTGGCAAGGTTTTGTTTTAAAAGAATTCAAAACCACTTGAAAGAAACATCAACCCTTTTAAGCACTAGGGATTTTGAGATCTTAACTCTGAAATCTTTGTGAAAGAATAAAAGGTTTCCTGTCTCAAAAAGAATATAGTTTTGGGAAGAAAACAGGAGAGCATTGAGACGATAGCTTTGCATGTCACTGAATTAGACCTGGCCAATTTCTCCAAGGCAGAGATGTTTCAGATTTGAGTAGTCACTTCCTTTTTTTTTTGTTCTCGCTTTACATCTTGTTCCTTAACAAGATATTCAGCTGATGCCTGATGTCATTCCTTCATGGGATGAAGTATGACCTAGTGAAAAAATTTATACAATTCATCATGCAAGAACAGTACAGATCATTCAAAATATTTTCTTTTGTAAGTCATATACTTTTTGCATGCCATATAAGATGACATGCCTGTATCTGAAAAAGAATCTAATGTGTATTTATGGTAACAGTGAAGAATTTACACAGAATATTGTTCTTCCTGTAACAGAATGAACTAAAACACGAATCTGTTGACTTTGGACTGGAAACTTTGTATTTACACAGTTTCCAGTTAAGGAATACAATATATTTTAATTGCCAAAAAATTAAATTGTAATTTGGAAAGTAAGAACGTTGTCACCTACTCTAGGTGGCACTGCCTTGGCATCTCGGACTTGATGATCCCCAGAGGTCCCTTCCAACCCTAACAGTTCTGATATTCTGTGATTCTGTATTTACCTTAATTGCCCAAATCAACTGAATTATCCTTCAGTGGCCATCTTCTATGTTTTCATTCTTATGGAAGAAAAAGATTGTCAATTTGAACCAGTATCATAAAATTTCTATGGATTTTGTCTGTTGTCTTTACAGGTGAAGAAAACATAGAGGGTGTTAGAGGTTAAACACCTGCAGTTTAGGGAATCAGTTTTTGTATCTCAGCCCTCCCTGCTCTCTATTGTCAACCAGTGGGGCCAGCATCCAGCAGCTCCATCAAAAGCAGCTGAAGGACACTTCCCTTCCAAGACTCCATAGCCCCTTCGCTTTCTGCTTCTCTTTTCTAAATGGTTTATAACCTCCCAGGAGCATATGCTTTTCTCTTTAATCAATTAATTTTGAAGTTTTCTGTTTTTTCTGTGGTTTAGGGTTGCCATCATGGACCACATGAAAAAAATTATGTCATAACATTGGGTAAGAAGCAAATGCTCACCAGTAATTTGGTCCAATCAACCAATAATTGATCCATAATCAATATGCTGCCAAATCAATGCATGAGGCCGAACCATTCCATATCTCTCCATTTCAGGCATATTCAAGTCACCAATAAAATGGAAGAGTTTCTCATTCTTTTACTGGAACATAGGTATGACTATGTTCTTTCTCCAGCTTTTTTCCAAACATCCCTGAAATGTAACACAAGGCATAAAAAATATTACCATACGAAGCAACACTGAAATTAAACAAAATCAAGAATTCAAAACCATGTTGGCTGAAATGTATGGAACATTTCACCACGTACAAGGTCGAGGTCTTCTTAACTATTGAAGTCCTTAGTAATCAGTGAAAGTCACAGATAGTCTTTGAGAATATATCACCCTGGAATTCTGAATTCCATAAAAGTCTTGCTGATTTAGTTGATTGACTACCTCACAGCTTTTGAAAATTTCACAGCATATCCATCTGCATCCTTTGAAACTGAAATGCTTTGAATGTGAAATCCCCAGGTATCCTGACACTCAGAAAATTAATCAGTGAGTAGATTATTTTCTCCTCCTCCTGGGAAGGATTAAATAAGGTCTTTACCAAAATACATAAAGTGCAAAAATATGAATGATAGATATAATTTAATCAAGACATTTAATCAGGAATCTAATGCAATATCATCTCCCAGACAAAGGAATATCAAGATGATTGTACTAAATTTCAGCCTATTCCCCCAAATGAGGTGCTCACACAATACTTAATGCAGATCATCAGGTTACAAATTTACTACAACAGTGAACAAATTCACTCAAAGACCCTTATGTATTCATGAGAAATGTAAAATATTGAGACATAAACTTTGAGTTGATTCAATTTTTATCCAACTGCACTACTGCCCTTAGATGTGTATGGGGAAAAAAAGCTACTGAGAGTTGAAAAGTTGTCTTGAAAATACAGAAGAAAACAACTTTTATTAAGCGTTATTATAGTGCTGAACTCTGGTACAATGTGATCCTCAACTTTTGTCACTTAGTGAAGTATTCCACAGACACATAAGATAGGATTCATCATCTGCAGAAGTTTGATTTCTAATTGCACTCTTTCAATTTTATGCATGGAAAGAGAAACCTGCAGAAATCATCAGGAATTTATTAAAGCAGAACTGGAAAACTAATAACCAATCTTCCTTCCTAGGTCATATATTTTTGTTCTTGAAATTATCACAGAAAGTATTTTGCACAAAATAAAACCACAGTAATAGGTGGACTTTAGGGAAAACTTCAGTATGTCACAGTGACTGCAGCTGTCATCTTCAACAAGCAGCCTAAATCCTCTCTGTCTCAGAGCTGGGATTTGAACCAAAGGTGGTTATAAAACATTTAGGGAATACAGTGGTTAAAATCCTCACAGCACAGCAGCGAATTTAATGCAAACTCAATACTGTTCTACAAGAGGAAAAAGATTTCTTAAAAGTTTTGTACATCTAACCCAGATTTTTTTTGTCCAGTCAATAATGTAATGAATTTTTGATATACCTGCTATTGATTTTGAGATGATGAAAGCCAGAATTTAATAAGACTTTAATATTTGTCAGTAAGAGACGCCTATATGTATTAAAAAAAAGAATTATAAGTTCCATGTATAATAAGTAGAAGAGGAAAAAATTCAGACTACAGACTTTTAAAAATTTTTTGCTATTGCACTGTGTGTTAAAATACTTTGGGTTGGGCAAGAAAAAAGAGTGAAATGTAAGTATATGGTTTTGAACTTGTATTGCTTATTTAAAAACTGGGCAAAATGTTCATGAGAGCTTATAGGAAATGGAAACTGCACTTGCACAGGGACAGCCGAAGCCTGGACATCACAGCACTGCCACGGTCCTGACTCACAGCGGACTTATTAGCTCCTTGGGCAAAGCAGAATAAACAAATACATCACTGCAAGCAGTTTCCAGTAGGACTACAGAAGCACTGTCACCGATTTTTCAGTGAAATGAATCATCTGCAAACCTCTACAGTGATTTTGACTGGCAAACTCAATGAAGGCAACAAATGCTTCCAAGGCCATTTATGCATAGTCACAGTCAGCTGAAAGGATGGTTATTGACTGGAGAAATAAGACAATCAGGTAAAGAGTAAAGGTGTGCTGGAAGACAGAAATAGAGAACCTCAACATATTTGCAGCTGGATGATTATAAATTTTGGAGGCAAAAGCTGTGGTTGCACTTACCCTGCTTCCCTACCACCGAAGGGAAAAAACTTTTTGCAGAAACTATGGGCATATGAAAGGCTTAAAGTCTCTTAATTATATAAAAGACAATTTTGTTCTTTTAGCTCAATATGTACCCATAATTATAACCCCAAATTAGGAATCATCCCTTATCTAAATTTTAAATTATGTCCACAATTATAAACACTTGCACATTTTTGTTCTCTGTGGCAACGTTCCAGACAAATATTATTGAGGACCCCAGAATTAATGTACCAATATCAGAACGTGCCTCCGTCAAGCAACATTTTGAAATTTTCTGCTGTTCTAGAGACAGAGAGGGTGAGTCATAAGCCTTAGGGAATGCTAAATAAAACCCTACACTACATGCTAATCTCACCCACTCTTGCAGATACCTCAAAAAATGTTATGTGGCTACAGATAACATGAGAACTGACAGAAAATACTGCAGATTAAAAGTGATATGATCTGTAAGAAAAATCTTTTAACCTCTGAACTATGGAAAGAACATAGCAATGAACAGTACTGAATCATTGTACTTTAACAAGTTCATCTCTTAAGCTCTTTTTTATGAACTAAGACTTGATTTAAATTGCTCATTTGTGCAATTTGCTGTGAATTACTCTTTCCATTATGAAAACGATCCACAACTTCACTGTTCCAAATAATTGCTTAGAGTGATGGCTTAAGACACATGAAGGCATTTCAGTGCATCACTTGAATGCATTTTCCAGGAAGAAATATTGGTACACACATACACAAAAATAACATAACAGTCTGTCATTTTGATCTACACATGACAGCACAAAATCATTCCATCACAGCTCACCAAGACAATGCTGTAAACACAGTGGACAGAGAACACAATATACTTGCTTCTGGATTGTCAAGCAGTTCTTCACCTGCTATGATTAGCAGAGAGACTTGGTAGAAGAGCATTTAAAAAGAGAAAGTTGGCTGAAGAGAAGTGGACAGAAGGAAGAGCTGCAGACAATGAGGTGAGTCCAATGCTTTGTACATGTCTCAATTTTTCTTAGAAGGAGCAGTGGATGGGGTACAGCACTGACTTAAAATGTGAAGGAATACTACTAAAATTTCACAACAAATCTGTAAAGGTTCATAAACTCCCAAATTTTATGCCACAAGACTGTTGGTGGGTGTAACATGCTTGGAGAACATGCCCCTGTGATACTGACTTCACATCTTTGGTTTATTTAAAAAGTTTCCTGCAAGAATACACAGCCTTTGCTGCCCAGAAACTCCTTTCATCAGCTTCTCTTTGCAATGGAAGGTGTTATGCTTTTGTACTCTAGAGCTTTGCCCATGGTTGCTACTGGAATAGCAGTCATTAGCTGAAAAATCCCTTCCCAATCAGAGGAATTTTTGAAAGCCTTTTAAGGCTGATTCCCCATTAAAGGAGCTATGACAGTTTACAACAGCTCATGATTTCATTCTGACACACAGCAAATTTCTTTTCTCTTAATCTTTCCATTCATTTTAACGGGCAAAAAAGGTGATTAAGTTCTGTTAATGCAGGATTCTATATTAACATGAATTTGGAAACACTTCAATGAATAAACTAAGGTATAAAGAAGATAAAATGCTCTTTGCTTATCTGATGTGAATTCAGAAGAAATTAACACAAGAAATGAGAGAAAAAACAGGGTAAAAGCTTATTCAGTTAAGATTTGTGGATTTATACCTACTTTTTTAAAACTTGTAAAAATGTAATCCATTAGCAGCAATGTAGATTGGCTGGAAAATTTGACAACTGATTTCCAAAGCAATTAAATTACACATCAAACACACTTAAATGCTTTTAAAATTTTATCTGAAGATTTATAAAATTGTATAAACTTTTTAAAACTGAAATTTTTTTTGTTGTATACTCCCAGACATTCAAAAGGACAAGCCAGTGTATTAACTTACTTCTTTAGTGCTTTTCATGGCATGAAAAGTTGTACAGCTATACAGAAAAAACTATGTGCCCTCTTTGCTGTTTCCGGTTCAAGTTACAGGAAGGATAAAAAAAGGGGTGGCAAAGAGGGCACACCCACTGACAGCTGGGCACTCCCTTGTGTTCTTCATGAAGAGCAAAACAGACAGCCCTTAAGAGCCTATTTTGCTTTGACTGTCTGACTCCTCTTGTTCTAAAATCTACCACCAGTATAACATTTTTGGCCAACATACAGCCCTCTCCACTTGTGTTATATTAGCATTTCCTTTGATCTGCATCCATCTAATCTCCAGAGACCCCAAACTCCACCAGACAGGTACTGACCCTCCTTGGATGTTTTATGGTACCTAGAAAAAGTAAACTCAACTTCTGACTGTCCATTTTAGTACACCTATGGGCACCATGCAGAGACAGCCAGGCTAGGCCAAAGCTGGCTCAAGGTTTCTTGTGAACAGAGGTAAATCCAAGTTTTCTCATCTGCAATCAGACAGCAACTTGTGGGAGCACAAGTGTCAGTTCTAGTTTGCACCAAGCAGTTTCATCCCCCTCCTTTCCCCTTGCCTGCCACAACTTTCAAAGTCTTTCAGTTTGCAAAGCAATGAGCTTTGCCAAGGCCCACACAAGAGCAGTAGCAAATGGATGTGATAAGACTGTAATAACTGTGGAATATAGTTTATCACTGCTGGTGAGGGAAGATAAGTTTCTCACATCTGTATGGAACTCACTCTGGAACACTGCTGATGTGCAGTAGTTGAATGAATTGTTGGTCTGGAGGATGTCTTCAGAGACAGCACCAAGCCTATTGCCTATGAACACCAATTTTCCAGCATTTCCAATTGCTGTGCCTTTTATTATGAGTAAATCAATAAAGTACTGGAGATGTACAGTCTAAAATGTGTGAACAAAGATTGACTAAAAATTGAAAAGGGAAAAACCCCATCAAACACTTGCACATCACAGTTTACTTTTAAAAGCAAACTGTAATTTCTGTCCCTCTCTCTGACTACTAATACTAAATTCTAAAAAGTGATGAAATAGGATACACCATTCTTTTATTCTCAAAGAATTACTAAAAGAAATAGTTTTACTGGACTATTTTTTACTCAGTATTTCTACTTGAAAATTTTTATTCAACTTCTTTTAATAGGAAGCTTTTGAAATCTTGTTGTAGCTGAAAAGCATTTGTTCCACCTCAGGGTTCATAGAACATCAGTCTCCCTATAACTGTTAGATAAGTAAAGACTGGTGAAAGATGTCAGTGGTTTAATTTCTCAATTATTTCAATTTAATTTTTGGCCTGGCTTTCACCTTACCCAAAACTGTTTGGACAAACATTTGGCAATAAACAGCTTGGCTTACTGTGAGCACCTAAAAGCTTCCTTGCCTGATAAATATTTCTTTTCCAAGCTCTGTATTTCCCCTGTCAAATATTAACCCTCAAAGACAACAGGAGAGTTGATAATGGATTATATCTTTTGATCATCAGATCCACGTTTCTAAGTCCATAGACTTCTAATCTCCCCAGGAAAATTCCTATTCATCTAAGCATTAAAAAGCTGTACAATACAAGTTAATGCAATCAAAACCATGAATCACTTGAGAATATCCTGTGCAGAACACACTGAAAAAAAGTGCAAAAATAACCACACCTTCAAACTGAGGCAATTACAACTAAGCTCATGCCTTCTATTCCTCCATTGATAGGTATATATCATGCTATCATATCTTCTATAATTTGTCTTCCACAAATATACCTCTAACTTTATAAGCTGTTCAAGAGCATAGTGGAAGGGTGATGAAGTGATTTTCTTCCTCTAGATCTCATACACTTCGTTTGTGTGAAGCTAATTTAGCTGGCAAAAAAGTTATCTGTGCACAAATGTGGCCATAGGAAAATGTTAAGTCTTCAATTTGTGGTGTACAGTTGCTGTGGAAATTATTTTCAATGATTTAAATGGACTTAGAGCCTGAATTTCCTTTACTGTGGATAGAAGGTGCCCCACACAGAAGGAGGTAGACTCCCCGAAAAGGCTGGAATCCTTTGGGAAGCCTGTGCTAGGGCAGGTTTCTGGGAGGACCTGTGAACCTGCATAGAGGGGAGCCCACTCTGGAGCAGGTTTGCTGACACAACTTGTAACACCCCATGGGGGACCCACACTGGAGCAGTTTATGGAGAACTGCAGCCTGACGGAAGGATTCAAGCTGGAGAAGTTCATGGAGGCCTGTCTGCCATGGGAGGGACCTCGTGATGGAGCAGGGGAAGAGTGTGAGGAATACTTCCCCTGAGAGGGAAGGAGCAGAGACAGCAATGAGCTGGCTGCAACCCCATTTCCCATTCCCCAGTGCTAATGGGGTGAACAGGTAGGGAAAATTGGGAGTGAAGTTGAACTGAGAAGGAGGGAAGAGTGAAAGGAAGAGATTTTCAAGATATTTTTTTTTTTTTTGCCACTACCCTACTCTGATTTGATTGGTTATAAATAAAATTAATTTTGGCAAGTTGAGTCTGTTGTGCCCATGACAGTGTGCTCAGTATTTGATTACCTTGTCCTTATCTTGAGCCAAGAGACTTTCATTATATTTTTGTCTCCACTGTCCAGCTGTTGAGGGGGAGTAATAGTAGCTTGGTGGGCACCTGGCATGCAACCAGGGTCAGCCCTCCACACTACTGCACTGCTTAAGTGTAAGAGAGCAAAAAACCCCACTTAATGACAAAAAAAACCCCGCTGATGGCAAAATTCTCTGAAATGCCTCTTTGAGGAGATATGTGGCCACCAAATAAATAATAAATTACCAGAATAAAGTTCAGAAGGAAGACTTAGTATAAATAATGGCGTTTGTTCCAATTAATCTTCAAACTGGATGTTAAAAATGCCAACTAATATCATCAGGTACTCATAGGTTCTGCTCCAGGTCCAGGGGTTTCAGGGGATGAATACCAGCTCTGGATATTGTAGCTGGGGCAGCAGCTCTTAAATGTGTACCACAAACAGCAGCCACAGTGACAGAGTCATAGGCACACATTCATTGCTTGTAAGGGCCAGAACCCAGAAATCATCAGTAAACTTTTCAGCAAAAGAAAGTTAAGATATGCTGTTTAACAAGAACTTGGTCAGGGCAATCATGTTTATTTTATTACAGCCCCACAGAGGATTATCTGCAATACAATGCATACACTATTCCTTGAACAAGCTAAACAAACTCTGTTTGAGCATGCCTAGAATTTTTTTACCAGAATCACAGAAGATGACAAATTCAAAAGGTTTTACTTGACCTTGTACGAGTTTGTTGGAGTTTAATTTAAAAGGTGATGAGACTGCTTCGCTGATGTGAGTTCTCCTGAAAGCAGATAAAAGGAGAGGAGGGAAAAAATCTCTCAAGGTCAATGGAAATAATCAGAAGATGATTCAGAGCAGGACTTTAAATTCAGGTGCTCAAAAATGTTTCTTGAAAAAGCCACTTTCTGTTTCTCAGATAAAGTTAGATTATGTGGCTCACCCCACCAGACACCTTGCTGAGTAACCAGAGGGTTACTAGGGTTTAAGTTTCTGAGGCAGGAAAGCATAAAACTCCAATCGCTTTCCAAAGGTTACATTCAGATCTTAGATTTGGATTTCATAACATTACAGCATTTCAGAGAGCCCACAAAATTGGTTTAGCTGTATAACTAATAAAAAAGGAAAGAAAAGTCTGTATGCTACTGTGCTTAGACTGACTGATTTAGATTTCCTGCAGTAGCCTTTCATCATACAGTGATACAAGGACTTCATTAATGGAATCTTAAATCTATTTTACTTTCCAAATACCAGTTTCAATAATCTTATCATTGATATCTCAAATTACATCAGCTCACATCTAGGAGGAACAATCAGCATTATAGTATTCATAAGATAATTTAAGCCTTTTTCTTGTGCCAAATAGGCAAGACAAAGTGTTAATTAGGTACTAAAATATTACTTAACAATAGTGAAAACCAAAGAAATTATAAGAATAAAAGAAAAAAGGAATGCACACTACAAAACTGTCTCCAGAAAAACAGAGGAAGAAGAAAATGGGAAAACAGGTAGAGGGGAAGCCCATTGTAATTGTATCTCAATGGCTCACTTTGTTAGCATCCATAACAGTGTTGAGGGACTCGGTCTACATAGGATCTATAGCCCTATTTAAAACAAACCTTTATGGCCTCTCATGGGTAATATTGGCTTGTTCTCTCAAAGAAGATGACAGAAGACCTGCAAACTATATTTCAATAGAATCTTCTCATTTAAGTGCTTCAACAACATTGCACTGCAATTAAAACTTCAGAAGATGACACATCACTGAAACAAGAAGCTTTTGTAACATCAAACCCATTTTTTTCTTCCTTTGCTTGTTTATTAGGTGGTTATTTAAAATAATAAAAAATTCAGTGAACACTCAATACAGCAAAATGACTCCTGTATTATTATAATATAGTATAATTATTTTATCTAATAATGACCTATTTCTGTTTTGATTACAGGAGAGTCTGTCATTAGTTTTAATGATATGGGTGAGATGAGGGAGGTACCATGGGTCTGGGGAGAAAATAACAGGCCATTCAGCAGCTGGATCAGCATTGTTCAGGCTAATACTTTCTGTCTACCAGCATTCTGCCCTGCCCTCCAGCCTTTCCAGACCCACCAGTGCTCTGCACCCATGTCTCATTGCATCAAAACTCAGAAAAATGCAAGAATTCTCTTACATGGTCTCTGAATTCTGGTATTGTCCATTTTGGATGGAGAATGACATCCTAGCAGGAACATGTTTCTTGACATCTTTCCACTCTCAGATTTCCTGGTGTATAGAACCAGTGTTCATCAGCTGTCAGAAATTCTGCATTAAATTCATTCCAAACTGGCATCTCTTTTCTGTTCACATACATGTGGTGAAGAACTTTCAGAACCTAAAGAGAAGGAACAGGGTGAATGTTGGTGACACCATTTTCATATAGTAGGGATTTTTTACTTTTTCCTGAACAGAATCTCTGGCTGAATCCCCGCACTCAGCCAACAGTTTACGTTAAGTTACTCTTGTCTCTCTGCTAGTTTAGTCCCAAATTTCCATTAAGCCTAAGGATAGGAAAGGAGACTGCCAGTCTGAAAATAGCTATATTCTGCACTCAATTCTAATAGAAAGTGTTAAGTGGAGAAGAAAATCTATGCAGCTGCCAACGTTTAGTAGCAGAAATAGGCAATCATTACGTATTAGAATTACTCGTCTAGTGTTTTGGCAAGAAATTCCATGATGTCTGTCTAGAAGCTTAATTAAAACATCCTGCTCCTCCTTCCAGAACAAAGTATTACTTAGTCTATCTGTCAAATTGAATGTTCATTACTTCATACCATGATTAACTGTCCTTTGGGACATGCAAACAATACATAAAATGTAGCATTTGCTCACAACATTTGAGCTTTCTATTGCTTATCATGTGGCTGACCGAGTGGCTTCAGCAGCAGGTTATTACCCTGCAGCCTCAGGCAAAGGCAATATGAAGAATTTTTTATGCAAGGGCCATGGCAGTTCGTTTACAATGTGAGATGGAAAACATACTACCTAGGCAGGCACGTACCTTACCCTTTCCATTCCCTGCAATTCCAATGACAAACAGAGTGACACATTCCAGCTGAACATCCTACCATGCAGAAGGGACACACAGCGAGCACCTTTCCTCTCCTGTTGTACTTCTTATCACAGAGACACAATTATTCACAAGATTTTTCTTCCCCCCTCCATGTTCTTATTCCCTTTAATAAGAAAACAATATGCTTGCACTTTCTTGGCAGATTTTCCTCTGCAAAGCTAATGTTGCATCAAGCAACGTGGGCTCTCAGAAAACAATAATAGAGTTAGTGCAAATGAATTAAAGCAATTACCTCAGTGGGTGAGAACAAATCCCGTTCTGCCAGACAGCCACACAGTCCAGCAGGACTGTGAAAATCCAAGGATACAGAACCGTTATCACAATTTTGCCATTGCTTTGGCAGAGTGGATTCTGCAATCAGTTGACAGCTGTAATTCATAAAAATACAAAGTCAGTCTCCTAAAGTAATACATTGCTTCCAAAGAAATAGTTGTATGAGTCACAGAATAGAAATAGCTTGGCTGCTTATGGATTTCTGTTTTAGTGAAGAGTAGCCACTCTGATTTTCCAAAGCCTAACAGGAACAAGCTCATGATCCTCAGTGCTTGTCTTCTGATTTACCCAGTTAGTAGGAAACAAAATACTCTGTAGAAGGCTGATTGTAAAGTTCATAATATCCCAAGGCATACCTTATTGTCTTTCACTCTTCAGGATAATGGAACAAGATAGAGAAGAGCACAAAATTCTTTATGAATCTTCTGATCGGTCACATTCAACCAGCTTCGTTGTTTCCAATACACCTTAATAAGATAAGGAGTTTGCTGTCACATACAGCAGATGTGGATGCTCCTTGAAGAAATGTGGGCATATATGCACTTTTTATTTGGTCTGTGTACTAACCAGTGTTTCTATGTTTCACTTTTTCATCCTGTCTGTAATTAAACTAAATTAGTGCTTAAATTTCGCTTATGGGCAACTAATTTTTGTGAGTATACACGCATGCACACATGTACATGCATGCATGTGCATTATATTATATATTAAAGCCAGAGCACACAAAAGTCACATGTAGCCATGCACATTCCAAATCCACACCTTTTTATTTATATATTTTTGTTCTCTTACTCTTCTTTTCTCACTATAAATATCTGACCAAAAATGAATTTGCTACCAAATACAAATGCTTCTTACTGTGCAAAAACAAATGTTTTTGTCACATTAGATTGTCACTGTACACAGCTTTTCCAAACAGGACACGCATTTCCTTATGGACATATTTGTCATACTGAGGAACACTGCTGCTGTGATGAAATGCCTTTGAAATACTGAGTCATTGAGACACATTTTACCAATGCTTTAACACACTCAAAAATAATCTTTGTGTCTAATACAATCAACTGCTTGGCAATTATTTTAATAAAAAATCTTAACGGGAGTAGTTAGAGACAATGAATTCTTTTACTTTGAGAATAAAGTTCTCTTCTGGCCACAACTACAGCTCCAGGGTAGATTGTTTAACCATCTGCTCAAACTGTAGGTTCCTCATCCTCAGAACATCCAGAGCTGGAAACAGGTCACTGATCACGCCTGTGAAAATTGGGATATCATCTGTCACTATTTTATGCAAATTGAAGTCTCTTAAGAATCACATAAGCACATGGAAAAGGAGAGTAAACCATGTATCACACAAGCATTAAATCTTTTTTTTAGGATTCTGTTTTCATTCAAAAGCAAAACACCAGAAACATATTTTACCCAATCCTCAGGTCTGTTCTTGTCTCCTTGTTTCAGGGACCCTGCAATTACCAAAACTGACTTGACAGCATGAAATCCCCAGTCATAACAGCCCCACAAAAACATTTTTATTAGTCACATTAGCACACAAAATAAAACCAAGTGGTAATATTTATGAAGAAAACAATCATTTTACACAGAGTAACACAAGACATTTTTATTCACTTGTAGTCTTTCAGTGGCTTTCGGTCAGTATTACAGGTTAACTAAAAAAATATAAAAGGCTGAAAAACATATATATGTATATCTATTTCATTTTCTGTATTCCACCATTTGGTTCCCCATTCGTAAGTGGCTACCAGCTGGGTAAACCATGAAAACATTCTGTAGCCACACTTAAGAATTCAAAATAAATACAGCCTATTAGTATTATCAATTCCACCCCCAGCCTCCCCCCAAAAAGGAAAAAAACAAACAAGCCCCCCCCCAAAAAAAACAAACCAACAAAACAACAACAAAACTCGAAGCAAATTCACAACTTAAAAATATACCATTTTATGTTGACAGATGCCATACCTCTATCCTCTTCCATGACAGTGGTAACTCTGTAAGTGTGAATCAAATAAGCTAAATACATCACAAAGAATAATAAATTAACAACAAAAAAAGTAATTTTCAAACCCAGGACACTTCATGATCAATAAGAAAAAATTTCAAGGGTAAAAAAGATGCCAATTATCTGCATGGAAAAGGAGCCTCCAGATTTTAGAAATGGTACATCTGGGCAAAGAAGTTAAACAAAGTTGATAATGAGACTAGGAAATTTATACAAGGCTTAATAAGATTTTGGTTAGATTTAGGCAAAGGGTTTTTTGTTTGGTTGGGGGTTTTTTTGTTTGTTTTTGGGTTTTTTGTGGTTTATTTGGTTGTTTTTGTTTGTTTGGTTGGTTTGGTTTTGGGGTTTTTTTGTGGTTTTTTTGACTTGGTTGGTTGTGGGGGTTTTTTGGGGGGTTTCTTTGTCTTTTTTTTTTCTCCCAAAAATTTTGTTGTTGTTGTTTTGCTTTCTGAAAGGGTGTTAGAGAGCAGGATATGCATCTCAAAAAAAGCAGCCTGGTGTGTGGCTTGTCCAGTGTATAAGGACTTTGTTTGCCATGGTACCATGACAGGATCAGAAGCTCCTTCAAAACATATGCACTGAAAGCCCTGATAACCCTGTTCTGCAGCAGTTTCCCTGGGCTGGGATCCTAGTGCCCCAAAGGTACCTTTAATGTTCTAAAAGTCTCAGCACTGGAGCAATATCTCAGAACTCTCTGAACTGCTATATATAGAAGTCTAGAATTTTTTTCTCAGAGGGATTTGATTTCTCCCATTTCTATTAAAAGTAAACCAAATGAGAGTTAAAAAGTAAACAAAGAACATTCTAGATTTTGCTTCAAACATTAATGTTAATATTATTATTGTAACAATGATTAATACTGAAGTGGCAAACAGTGGTATCTTTTCTCAATTCAGAATGTGCCTTCGGGACAAAGTAATCATTAGACTCAAGGAAACCTTTTTCTAGGGTAGTAAACAATATTAATTATCTTTAGATATGCATGGTTTAACTTCATTATCTCTAGAACATTGCAAGAATGTGTCAGGAAATCTTCAGGATATTTAGACATAATTTCAAAATTATGCAGGCTTGAAAATAAAGTTGTTTTTTATTTCATAAAGGCCCTGCTTGCTATTTGAGTCTATGGCTTAAGGTTGAAGGATTCTTCAAGTTCTTATTCCATTGATGAAATGAATATTAGGAATATCTTGTGAAAAACTATGCAGCTGGAGATGATTAAAACAGCACATATACAGGGAAGACATCATGCAGTTCCTAAGTTTGCATTTTAAAGGTAATATTTCTGAATATGGATTCTTTCTAGTATAATAATTAAATTATTTAGAAATGCTTCTCCACCCCATTTTTTTCAAACAGTTGTCACTGTTTTTACTGGGGAAAGTTTAAAGACATGTTCATTCAATTACAATATGCTGTTTTTCAAAATATTTTCTACTCTGTTATTCTCTTCTCCAAAAGATATTTACATGAGTGTTACACAGCAGCACAATGCAGTCAGTCACCCCAGGCATGGTGTGGTGATATACAATTATTTAATGCAAAACTAACACATTAGAAACATCTAAAGGTAAGAAGAAAGGACATTTTCTTCCAAATTCATGTCTGATAATTTATTAAGGATGGATGTGTGATTTAAAGTGTCTTTAAAACACAAGATAAGACAATATGCATAAATCCCTCCTTTTATACAATATTCAGCTGCACTGGTATGGAGTGTGTGTTAATGGATGTGTATCAAATCCAGAAGCCCAAAGAACTCTCACCTGTTCAGGGAGCAGCTCCCTGCAGAGAGGTTACAAGGTGATGAATTTCCCAGCTAACAGACAGGCATCAATAAACCCTTCAGCAGCCAATATAATTTCAGAGACCAGTTCAGTGTCAGGGACAACCATGGCACAGGTTCTAGGGGAGAAAGAAACACCATAATCCAAATACACAGATTAGTATTTAAACACGGTAAGAATAAGTCAGCTAAACCAAATGTCTGATATGTGCAAACATTTTTAAAAACAGAGCTCAAGAGAGTCACAATTAAGAGTGTCAATCAAAGCTGACAAGGACCTTAGCTCAAAGCAAAAAGAGTTAATTAGGCACTGGTGATTGTTAGTATTCCATAACATTGCAGCACAAAAGAGGCATCTGAGTGACACAGATGGGTACTGCCCAAACTCAGAGCAGGCACAGGCTACAGTGCTGTCACTTGCCACTGATCACTGGGGGCACAGCCAACAGCTGTACAGGGTCTGGAAGCCAAGAGCAGCACAACCATTGCTAAAAATGCCATTCTTTTTTTAAAAATGCTTCTTTTTTTTTTTTTTTTGAGTTTTAGTGCTTTATATGAAGGCTTGGTTGTCTTTCAGTGTTTTACTGTTTCTTTTCTAAATATTACTGCTCAAACTTTTAGAACAAAAGCCCAGAAATTTTAATGACACAAATGAAAAAAACTCATTAAATCTCATTTCTAACGGAACACAAAGTAATAATGTTATTGCTAAACAATTCCACAATTTCCTCATTAAAAATCATTACTTTAGTTACATACTAGCAAAGAGATCTTGAATTTTGTATTCAAGCCAGCTACAAACCAGCGAATTTGTCCCTCAGAGATCTTTCTTACTACTGAAAAAAAACAAATATTTCTTTTTTTTCCTTATTCAGAAATACACTGCTGAACTGAATGACCAATTTTAATTTTGTCATATTTAAGTATGAATGGGGAGCCTGAGGTTCTCATGTGGTTCTGTCTGACCTGCACACCCAGGGATCATAGTAATAAATATTCCAACTCTTGATTTCAGTGTAATGTTTTCACCAAGAAATACAAATCTGTTAAAAGAAAGATAACACAAAGAAGTGTTAAAAGAAAAGTACTACTAATAAAACAAGAAAACTTACTAGACCTTAGTAAGCAGAGGTATTTCACTGGTAGGCATCAGCTTTTAGTAATCTGTCTGGCATTGAATTCAGAAGGAAAACACTGGACTATTAGGGCCAGAGTGCATGTGGCTGAAGCATGTCTACAGGAAGAATCATCTTTTGAAACATAGAATAAAGGGGACTAGTAGGGTTGCAGAGGGTTGGAAAAGGCCAGGAGATAATATTGAGTAAATAAAACCGAAATGGAGAAAGGTGAACATCGGACAGTAGAAAAACCAGGCATGTCTCAAAAACACTGGAAAGTCCTGGAACCACTCTGACTTCTTGCAAAGTTGAATTCACCCAAATTTCTCACCCATAGGGTGCCATGATCTCACACGGTAGGACTTGAATCAGTTTCAAAAGCAAAACTTTAATTGTGATCTGGTAGGACCAGGATTTACTCACATTTATTCCTACAGTTTGAAGAGAAAGTTATTTTTGGATAGTATGTTACATAGATGAATTTGTCCTTCACCTACAAATAGTTTCAGAGGAATTTTGGGGGAAGATATTATTGATTCAGTATTTATAGCCTGCAAAAGACAAAGAAGCACACTTAACATACTCACTTCTTTTTCTTCCTAATTTTATTGTGGACAGTCTTTAATTGTATTGACACTACTGATTAGACTTCTACCAAGAGATGATTGAATTCCTCAAAGCACCCTCAAACTCCTGTCTGGACCAAATCTTTATAGATATTTCCTACAGACTAAAATTAAAAGACTTAACGTCTTTTTCTTGAAAGCAACAGTTTCCAATGTAATTCACACGAAAAAGGAACTATACAACCGTGTCCACACTGCTTAACAGTACATCTCACCTTGTCATCCATGTGTTCTGAAGAGTTGAAAATTTTCACCATCATACCAAGGGCACAGCCTAAATCTTCCATGGTCTCTGTCTTATCTGTGCCAGCTGGTCCTGCAGGAGTATCACTCACTGCTAGGTGGAGAGCCTGGGCTAGAGTAATATAACACTTTAAAGTATGAAAGGGGACTGTTTGTATTGCAATGAACTTCTACAACATCAGGAGCTTTTTTATAACTCTTAAGTTTCATGGATGATTTATTCCAAGTCCACTTTCTCATTATAATTTAATGTCCTAAACCACAAATGCATCCCTTCCATATTCATGTAAAATCATGGTGTGGTACTACTTGGAAAGTGCTTATTTTAGAAAAGAAAACTAATTTCATCAATATTTTTTATCAAGAAGGAAGATCCTATCAGTGATCACGTAGGACAGGCAACAGGAGGCTGCAGTTGCTGCTTTGCCTATTTCAAAGACTTGAGCCCCAGAATTTGGCTTCCCAGCTGAAGGCTGCAAGCATTAAGCCAGCTAGGACGCCTGAATGTATCTTTTTGGATCACTTATTTTAACAAGAAATTCCATATTGGAGCCAAAACAGGCCCAGAAGAAAAAATTTCACTGTATGCGGTGTGAAAAAAAAACCAAAACAACTGGTTTGGACTTTCACAAATGAACAAAAAAAAAACTGTGCTGAAAACTCCTGATTAACCTTGGCAAAGATCTGCTTATATGCCACTTCAGATAAGACAATGAATATCTAGCTTAGGTTATGCAAAAAATATTTCAGTTATTATAAATGTAGTGGCCATTAAAATGATACCATTTCTTAAGTATGCGCATCTACATGCACAGACACTCTCAAATATATTGTCTTGATAATCTCATAATATACATACGAGGTAGGAAAGAACCCTGAACTTCTAAGAATCATTTAACTTTCCATTCACTGAAACAGATAAAGCAGGCACTGTTATTTGTAACAGTCATCACCTGTCAGTCAAAGGTGTAGTAACTTGCCAAGGTGTATTTCCCAAGTACTCATAAAAGCACTGAAACCAAGCATCACAAATATTGGCAAAACAGTGTTTCTGGACATCATCCCATCTATGGCATACCTGTGACAGCCAAGCAAAAGCTCTGGAACTGGAGACCTAAGAACCATCAAAGGGTCATGATGCCAGGTAGGAGCTATTCAGGTGGCACAAATGCCACCTATCAAAAAGCTGCAGCTGTCATCAGCAGGTCTCACACCTCATTCCTAGCCGCTTATGACTAATAACTACTACAATGTATTATAAAGGATTAGATGCAGCTCGAGGCATTTGTGCTTTTATACAGATGCCAGTATAATAGAAGATTATTTTAATAGAGCTATTACAGCAGAACACAAGGCCTCGCCATACAAACAATGCAGTCTTTGCAAGGGAGCTGACATTACTTTGACCACAATGAGTTTCATTTTACTCCTCAAGCCTTGTTTCTTCTAATCTGAATACTACAATTTTATTTCTGAGGCTCAGGGGAAAATAAGAATTCTTTTCCATTTCAATTCCAATTCCAGTGAAACATTTTGTTCATTCAAACCAACAGCATTAGTTTTACCTGAACAAAATTTATACATAGAGTAAACACTTTGCTTTAAATAAACATGCAAAAATTCAGTTGTCTGCACTGATAAAAAACCACCACAGGAAGAGGAGATATTCTGAAGATGCATATGCCTCTGAAAGGAGAGCAAAACACCCTGCTGAACTACTGAAAGCAGAACAAAGTGTGAATGCAAAATATAGCTGATTCAAACATGCATCTTCTGGGCTTGAAGGCTTGCTGATACATCCCTGCCATGAACATCTTTGGTGCAAATGGCCATGATTTTTCCATGATTGCCTGAGGAAAGTTCTCCAAGCAGCATGGTAATAAAGAGCATTTAGCTCAGTGACCTGAAAAGATTTAGGTAACCCTCTAAAACCAGATGGCTTCCAGTACTGTCTACCATTATTACTACTAGAAATTAGCTTTGCTAAATCATGAACTAATTCACCATAAAAACTGGCTTGTACATACAAATTTTCTGATATTCAACATGAGATGCCAGAAGAAATCCTGGTTTTAACAGAAATTTGGACCATCTCCAAAACAACAACAATCCAGGTGAGCACAGATGCTGGAGATGGTCAGCTAGGCAGGATAGGAGGAATGGATGGGTAAGAAGTTGTACGTGAAATGGAAAATTCCGTGGTTATATCCTCCACAGAGATATGTACCAGACTTTGCAAAATTGTACTAATTGTACAAGAACATTTATTGGCAAACTAAAAATAGTCCTTAGGAAAGATCAGAGACATTTTAAAAATAGACAAAGCAATAAAGGGACACAATATAAATGACTATACAGAGTCATTATGTAATATGAAGTGACTGTGGAATTATTCAGGTTTCATATTAATGGGGGGAAAACCCCATTCTCAGCTACTGCATACAATTCTAAGGAGGAAAATATAAAAATACACGGAAATACCAATAGAAAGATATAATGCCTTTTCCATTACAGAGAAAATTTAGACACTTCTGTCAGATATTCATGACCCCTTTAAAGTCTCTCTCCTATTCTGTATTTCCCTTCAGCAGATATTCTATGTTGGAAAACAAAACCAAAACCAAAACTACTGAAAGTTTTCACAAATAGAAAGAGTACTCACAGCAGGAGAAAAACATTCAGGAGAAGTTTGAGATAAAAAAGGGTAAAGCAAAAAAATCAAATGGTACAAGGTATCCTTCTGAAATGGGACTAAAACTAAACATAGACGTACACTGCTGGTTTGACAAAACAAACAAATAAAACAAATAAACAAACCCAATAGTTTTGGCTTCCTTACACAAATATATAGGTGTAATATTTGTACGCATACTGAATGTGTACTCTGTTCTTAGCACACCGTTGTGGCAGTATATTTGCTTTTAGCTTTTGTTTTGTTTTGTGGGATTATTATGAACTGAGACAAAGTTCAGAATAATCCCACAAAACCCCAGGAATTAAGATGTGATAAAAATGACCATAAAGTAGCAGAAATTGAAGAAAAAGTCATGTTTCTTTTTTCAGTAGGTGCTGTAAAGCATTGTTTTATATGTTATAGTAATATGTTAATACGTTTAACATTTAATATGCAAACTATACTAATATGAGTATTTTCACACTGTATTTATTTTCTCTGAATTAAACAAAAAGGAGATGTCCATACCTCCTTCTTGCGGCAATCCTTCAGGGCTGTTGCCAAGCTCTCTTTCAGCCTACCAGATGCCATTTCTACATCTAAAACCCATCAGCCTTGGCTGGGTGATCAAAAGCTCACTGTTCTCTCTACCTCTCTTCATAGGCCAGTATAGCCTCCATGGAGCAGAAATGTAGTGCACTGTGTACAGTTTCCTCAAGGTGTAGCAACCAAGACTACACCTTTTGAAGCAAAAAAACCCCCAAGCATGCATAAATTTATGCATAACATAAATTGTATATTTTGTACCAAAAAAAAAAGAAGTTCATGTCATTAATCTTAACAAAGGATTTTCTTTACATCAGCACTTTCTACAAACTTGAAATGAGAGTGGGTTTTCCCTCCATTTTCTCTGTCACTGTAACTTCAGCAGGATTTAGATGAGATACTAGATATTGTTTTTTTACATATCCACTTGACTTGAACACAGACATACTGTCTTGGATCTCCAAATATGAAAGTGTGGAGTTTTGATGTTTGCAGTCCTAGAGGAAGCATAGACAATGCAGTATTTTCTGTCTCTATGCACTCGAAACATAGCTGTATCTTGGAGAAACTCTCCATCCCCAAGAGGCAAGCTGCATGTCCATTCAGTCTGGGGCCTCCCTGCTGCGACAATCAATCATCAGAACCACAAGCAACATTGATTTTATGCAATGTGAACACTTATGCATTCAGCACTGTTCTGAGAACAATGAGTTATTGTCTCAGAAGTTGCTGATCTGTTCTCCCTGACCTACACTACCCAGTTAGCACACATACTGCCTGGCCAGTTGGCAAATATGAGGCTCAGAACCAGCTGAAACCCCATTCGGCTGACAGGGGATGTGTGAGAGCACTGAAGGTTTGGAGAGGTGTGTGCTAAACGATAAGACAGGAGGGGATCTGAAACTATAACAGAAGACAAAGTAAAAAGAGCAGAAGAAGAGAGAAAGTAGGAGAAATACAACATTCAACCATAGTGTTGATCAGTTCTGTGACTTTTAGTACTTTTTTTTTCATTTTCATTACTTCCAAACAGTAAACTCTCTACACTTCTTTTAAAAAAACATTTTATGTACAAGAGGAAGATAGACAATTTATTAAATTATTAGTAAATTACTCAATATTGGGGAACAAAATATTCTGGGTTTATTATCATTTATTATTTTTTCTAAATTCATCTAATTAAAAGTAGCATTTCATGCAATTGAAAGTGCCTACTTAATCTACATCCCAAAGAAGGAAAAATTAATGAAGGAGGTTTCACATAACTCAACATACCTGATCATTAGATCTATATTTGTCATGGAACAGAACATGCTCCTTTTCTGTGCTGTACACCCCAAGGGCAGCATTTATCATTCCTCCATATTCTCTTGAAATTTAAGATCAGCAATATTGTCAAAAAGTTTGGTAAGATGATGGGCTATTTGCATCCAAAAATACCAGATGTATAAGGAAACTATTCACAATAGATTTGTGCCTAATGCATGCCTCTGTTCAAATGGATGACTCTCTGACTGTTGCATGGTTACTACACACAAGGTTTTTATGTGGAAAATCTGGGCCAGAATGATAAATCAGCAAATGGAGTTGATTACACTTCTGTCAGTTGTCTGAAGAGGCTGAAGGCAAAGCTCAATAAAAAACTGAGAAGTCTTGGAATTGTTATTATTTATGGCTAATGCTTATTTTACAAATTGCCTATTAAGGTCTAAATGCTTTTTGTAGCTACACATCCCTCCAAAGACCATGGAATGTGAAAATCACTGTCTACACAGCAGCATGCTCTATCCCTGACACCTAAAACAGAAGGCTTGTTTGCTTGCCCTATATGTGTATGGGAGAAATCACTGAGATTTAGTTCTGTGAAGAATCTATGGGGGCCTACCATCATGGTTGAAGAGGCTCCATGTTCAAGCCTTCATCATCTCTGCAAGCATCAGTTCTTCTGTTACAACTCACAGCCCTTCAAAAAAAAGGTTTTGCCTGAAGCACACTAAAAACTGTAACACTCAGAGAATTGATGGCTGTGGCTGGATAGTAACCAAGGCCAGGAGTATCATCTGGCTGGTAGATAACATAGTATGAAGCTTCTGAAATACATCAAAGTGCCTGTGCTTTTGTACAGATTGGTGTCACAAAACCTAGCAGATCATTGTTCAAGGGAGGAACACAGAAGGATAGCTACAAAAACATTCCTTGTGCAAGATTCAGCAGCTCAGCCAGTAACTGCCTGCCAGACACCATAGATCTTTCAGTCTTACTTATCATCACTGTGCACTGCTTGCCTGAAATCTGATCAATCCATGCTAGAAGAAGAATAGATTTGATGATCTCATTGACCTTTTCAATTTCTAATTCCTGCAAACCTGCAACCCAAAAATCCAAATAAATGCAACTTCCATGTGGTTAAATTTCCAGCAAAGACAGATCGGGATTTTTAACATGTCTCTCATCTCTTCTTCCTGCACACCTTGTACTTGTCTTAGCTGAGGGAAAAGAAAATGTTTACTACCTTCCTTAGACAAAATGTTCCTATTTTCAAAGTAAATTAGCAATTTGCTCAGAACAAAGGTGCAGTTCAATGATATAATCAGCTCACAAGGTTAGCTGGAAAACTTTCTGTAGAGAAAATGAAGTACATTAATACACAAAGAAGCTCAGCTGTTTTGGCTGTGTTCCTCTTTAAAGGATGTCTAGCAAGTCTGCCGAAAAACCAAAATAGAAGGGAGGAAAAGGTATGTGCTTGCTTTCTAAGTATACACCCAAAGCTTTTTCACAAAAAGAGTGTCTGAAAAAGAGACAGATTTTAAGGACATGTGCCTTAAATCACCTTAAAGCCAGGAATTCCCTCCCAGTTAAGGTATAAATCAGACCAAACATTAAACCAGAACAATATAATCCACTATTGATATAAAATAATGGTCAACACAACTGTAAGGAACAGAGAAGGTGGCAAGACTTTCTTGTTTCCTTTCCAGAAAACGAAAGGGAATTTCATTCAGACCAAGGAAACCAAGGAAATGGAATTGTGCCAGAAAAGTCCCCCAAAAGGTAAATCTGGCCAGGGAAAACTCCTCTTCAACCTTCCAAAGAGTCCAGCCTTAGCAAGTTAGGGATGAGAAAAAAAATTTCTCACTCAACAAGGCAGTTACATGCAGATAAATTTTAAAAGAAAACCACCAAAGCAGCAAATGAAAAAGTAGATAAGAATCAGCTGAGTGAGGGAGAAAATATACCACTTTTTAAAAAGACACATATATTATTTTTGATGTACGAAGTGTTAAAAACATGAAAACACATGTTGGTATTGACACAAAAAGATCAAAATATTCAATTATATACCTATCTGGAAAGAAAAAGAAGCCATATTTATTTATGTTTGGTTGATGCACTCCAGCTATTAGCTTGGTATTTTTCTTTCAGAAAAAAAGTGACATCTCAAGAAACAGGTTTGTGTTGTTTGTTTTTTTTTAAACTTCCTATTGCAACACCTTCCTGCAAGAAGAAACAGACTGTGTCTCTATACATGGCTGCCTCTAAAGCCAGGAAGAGTGAGTGCAGCTGGGAAGTTCAAGGCGCTCCTTCAAGTGTGTGGAAGGAGGAACTCGGTTGCATGAATCCACCACCTCCTGTTGCAAGTGTGAAAGAAAGACTTCCAGCTCCCAGAGTGTGGATAGGGAGAAAGTGAATTTCATCCAAACAGAACATATTTTTAAGACCTTTGACAATTTTGACATCATTCCATCCCCAGATAGTGAGCCAATGCCTCAAGTTCAGTTGGTCATGTAAAAAGCAGTAAAAATCCAGTATGTCAAATAGAAACAAATGACAAAAATGTCATTGGAACACCCCACACCTGTACAAAAAGGAAACAATCTGACACTTTTCATTTCCTGCTTATTGCAGAACTGAACTTTAGAACATTTTGCAATCAGACTGGAAATTTTACCTCTGCTAGAGAGCTTCAAAGCTTTCATACACCTTGGGCTTTCTTGTAGCTTCCATCACATTTTCTTTATTTGTTAAGTTAGTCACCAACTGCTGTACAGAAAGAAAGGGAGCTATTTCGACTCTCAAATTCATTTTTTTTTACTTCACATGGTTTACTAAACTGGGACGAGAAAAGCATGGAAAAAGAGCTGGAAGAACATGCCTAATCAGCTTGTTTTAAGTTATGTTTCCTAGATGGAAAAAGAAAAATAATTAAAGCCACAAGCACCTATTTCGACAGTGTTTAGACTGAATATAAAGGAAAAGTAAAAAGAACAGAGAGGACTGCAAATATCACTGATGATACCAATAAAACTCTTCAACAAGATAGAAATGACAGATTTTAGCAGAATTACTAATTTAGAGTATTTCTGCTTATGCAAGCTCGATGTCTTTTTCAATATGCACCGTGAAGAAACTTATGCGTGTTAAACACCACAAATCATTTCATTGCTCTTAAGAGGTTCTTGTACAAAAAATACACTTTTTTGACATATAGTGAGAGATGCTGCTGTCAATGTTTCTAAATTGCGGATTTAAACAATTAGAAGCATATTTGAAATTTCAAGCACAGAAGCTCCCTGTAGAAGATTATCTTATATTAGCTTTTCAGAACTGTATATGATGAGAACTTTCCCTGGCATCTGTGGATTGAATTACAGGTGTATTGGCAAAACAAAATTATCATCTTTGCTATGAAAGGGTTCAGTGACTTTTTTTGGTCAGAATGAACAATTAAGGCATAATGCTTTGTGTCAGTTCAAGTGTTTATGTTGATTGTTGTAGTTACCTTTAGCCATTAATAAATAACAGACCATAAACTTGTATTTCAACCATCACTTTCCTAAATGATATGGAGTTTGCAGAAAAGATTTCTGCACCTCAGCAGTATTGTATCTCTATGTGCCTCCAGGAGGTTAGAAAGCTAACAAAGAGTAAATAAAAGAAGATATTAAAGACATGTGAAGGAATGACCTGCAGATATCTGTCTCAAATAGTGACACCAGCAACTACCAGTCTGTGTGAAAGGAAAACAAGGCAGATAATTGCTTTGATGAAGATACCACATGTTGAAATTCCACCCAAATGGAAATGACAGAATCTGCCATGTTTAATCTACTTTGCCAGCCTTTCACTTGTTCAATGAAATATACCACATATTTACTTTTCAGAATCACTTGCGTTTGAAACTAGACAAACAAAACAAAAAAAAAGCCAGAAAAAACTCCACTAATCAAAATAATTTCTCAAACAGAAGAAAAGCTAACAAGACAAATTAACAAATTCTCCTGCAATTGTTATTATTGTGTATTATAAGAGAAGACATCTTTGAACATTGAAAATGGACAGCATATTAATAAAGAGTTTTTAAAAATCTGAAAGAATTAAAAGCTTAGAAAGCTGTTATATTTTTTAACTCCTACATGGAGACAGGAATGTTTTTAGAATATATATAGTTACACAGCATACATGTAAATTCCTAGTATTAACATCTGGAGAAAATATAAATCTGCAATAAAGATTTAGGAAAAAAATGTTTTAACTTGCCAAGTATATCAAGGGAGGGAGTAATATTGATACAATAATATTTCTAATAATTAAAATCTTACTTGATTGTTACCTTAAGTTTCAAGCAGCTGTTCATTGGACTTTAATAAAGGAATTTCTATTCTTTTATGCTCTTGGTAAGGAAATTCCATGACACTCCATGTTTGGCTGATTTTTTCCAAAATCTGGGAATAATAAGAGTAATAATAACATCTGTCTATATATATCACATTTTATATTTGGAATTCAAGAATTTAATTAAATTATATAATTCACAGTGATGGTAAACTGCACCACAGACAAGAAGTTCATTTTGCTAGGCTGTGCATTTTGATGTCTAAGTAAGTCACATGAAAATTTTCAGTTCTATGATTAATTTCTTGCAACAAAACCTAGACAAAAAAATAGTTTGTTACATATTATTCTGCAAAAACAGAAGAAAAAAAAGTACATCTCTCACCTTTTCAGTACTCAACTCTTGCACAGCATTGACAACTACATTTTGGACTTCATCTTCTACCTTTATGAAACTGGAGTCCCAGAAAGTCTGAAGAGTTCTTCTGCTACTAAAAGCCTGACCTATAAAGAAAAGAGACAGCAGGGAGCAAATTAAACCAATGAAAAAGAAAAAGTCCAACAGAAGCACATAATAGAGTGTTCAAATGGAATCTAACCAAAAAACATAATTAAATAAGTTAAATGCACTCTAGATACCAGATATTCTTTCAGATTTGCCACCAAAGTGTGGACTTAATCAGCCTAGCATAAATATTTCTTTATGCTATTACAGGGTTTTCCTTGTTATGTTTTGTGTTGTATTCTGGTGTTTTGTACTTCATAACCCTAAAGGAAAGTTTATTTGCACAGTTGCCATTGAAGCTGATGCAAGATACAGACTCAGTATCTGCAGACTAGAAACCTTGGGGAGTGATGGGATATTTGAAGTATTTTGTTGCTGCTTGGTAGGATTAATTAAATTCAATTTAAAAAACTTTAGAATTTTTAGCTACAATTTGAAAAGATGACAGTCAATTTGTTTTTTATTTTCTTTTTGTTAAAAAAAAAAATCACAATTTTGTGATAATCCTGTTTAGGACCTTCCTGCATTACGAAGAAGTTTAAATGTGCTTTTATTAAAACTGTATGTGAGAAATCATTGGTCTATTGAAGAAAAATAGAAAAATTCTGTTACTCTTCTATGCTTTCAGCTTCACAGTTTTTAAATTTTAAAAATTTAAAAAAAAATGGAAATTGGTCTTCAACTGTTTTTTTTAAACGCTGTAAAAGAATTTTATTTAAATTTTGAAAACCAACAAGTGTTCCATGTTATAGCCTATGAACTGAAACCACTAGGATTTTTTTTTTTAATTAGAAAAAATATCAGAGCTGGGTAGGTGGAGTTCACACTTTGAAGCAATTTAGGAGAAGACATCTACGATGAAGGCTGATTTTTTTTCTTAAAAGACTAATAAATGGACATGCAATACAGATACTTTATATCTGAATGAAAAACATACATAACCAAGAAATTTTAAATTTCTGTTTCTCGAAGCTGCTAGGTTCAAGATTTTGTATTCAATCATTGTACTGTCTGTAAGACACAGCTGTAGTGTCCTGCAAATAGTCTGGGGAGTCTTTGTTGCTATTTTTACTTCATACTTCTCCTGTCCCATTGGAATTTTCTTCTTCAGGGCTACAATCAACAAAACTTTGAAATACTTCAAGGAAAAGAAGTGCCCTCCCTTTAAAACAAGCACCTTCCCTGCAGCTCCCAACACTCTGAGCAGAGCAGATGAACCTCTGCAAATTCCACCTGGGAAAGTGATTGTGGTCTGGAGAGGTCCGTCATAAAGCCCCATCCTCTTTTTTTTTTATTTCTCATACTGTCTCAACTCAGAGAAGTGACAGCATGATTTTACATATAACTCCACAGGGGCTGGAAACTCATTCAGAAGAAAGTTTTAAAGGAAAGCCCCCAAAACAAAGCATGTTCCAGAACATTCAGCTTGGACATGAGTAATAAACCCACCAAAACATCCAAGTGGGTGGGAAGAGTGAGGAAGGGGTGGCACTGATACAGATAAATTGCAGAAATAGATGGCTGTGGAACCTGCCTTGGCAAACCTTCTGAGCTGCACATCCATCTGTTCCACATTAATCTCTCTTCACTGGGTTTTAGCCCAATCATCAATGCTGCCCTGAAACAGAAAGAACAGATAAAAGCATCAACAACATTTGGTAAAGACAAGCTTCTGCTACAGAACAGATAAATGGATGCAGGGGAAAGCCCATCCTACAGCAATAGCTCACAGGCCTTAATTTTTTCCTACACCACCATTACTTAGCAAGCACACATAATAGTCCATCTTCTCTAAATTCGACTCAAAGGCCAAGCATTTTAACACTTTCATGTTTCAGTATCTGATAAAAACATACATACAGAACTTTCTTGTGCTATTAAACACACACCTATATTGACAGGTAACATACAGGTGTACCTGGGAGATTTTGGGAAGATGCCCTGCAACTCCTCCTGGGGGTGCTACAAACAAAATTACGGAAAGATCTGGTACATGTGTGCTTAAACTTGCCTGTGAAAGGCAGCATCTTGTAGGAAACAAAACTTTGCAAAACTGATTCCCCATACAGGTCTGTACACTGGCTTTTCTGGACCCTTGCTTCTAAATTTGTAGAGATTTCTAATGTACAGACCCGAGTTCTGAATTGAATTTTATGGATTTCTGAATTTTTACTCAGTTACTTTAATTAATCAAACAAGTTCTGGGTATTAAGAAAGCTCTAAAGGAAACTACAAAGTTTGTTTTGCTTTGGGATTATCTTGAAATTGGTTGACTTGGGAAAAGAGATATTTTTACTCTGGTTATCCTAAAACATAGCAACTATTATTTCAAAAACAAAAGGAATAGTAAAATCTTCAGTATTTAATTTTTTTAAAAATCAAAACTATAGCACTTCTAGGATCAAATTAAAAATATAACATTCCAATATAGTCTAGATTTATATGTAATTTTAAGAAAAACCTTACATGAATATAAACACGGATATCCCACATTTTCTTGAGCAACTGCACTTCTTTTCAACATTGTTTCATGTACTTGTAGCCTGGAATAGATACTTCAAATAGTTTTGTGGATAGATTCCTGCATTAGAAACATTTCTTTTTCCAGCATCTAAAGTTCTTAATTTGCCTGGAGGAGGGAAGGGACACTCAAAATACAGTTGTAGGGTATATTGAGCTCACTTAAGCTGTCAGTGAAATCTATAGATCCTGCATATATGATTCAAGATAAGAAAAGGGGAGAAAATTATGGCAAAAAGGATACAAAACTGCATTTACATTGCCTCTGAAAGCACCCTAAAGCACACAAAGGACTCTATATTGAAAACACAAAAGAAAAGATGCATAAAAAGAAGTTAACTTATATTCTTGTATTCTTTAACTTATTAGACCACTTCTTTAAGTTGTATAAATGCTAACAAAGTCCTCTCATGATGTTTTAAAAAAGAGCCACTTAATAGTCCACTTTAGGCAACTCTACTCAAGAGCACATTTTGCTGACTATGTAAAGGAACATGAGGAAGCATTCTGAATTTTTAAATTTTTTTTTTGTAAGCATACACAACACTGAAGAGAAAGAAGAAACCTGAGTTTGGTGGCATTAGAATTATACCAGCATCTTGAAAAAAAAAAATTCCCCAAAACCAACAAACAACAAAACCCCCCCAAAACACCAGTAAAACAAAAAACCCTCCAAAACAATCCCTCAAAAAAAAAAAATCAGAAAAAACTAACAAAGAACCAGAAGACCCAACTCACAAATATTTTAATGCCTACATTGAAATATCACTAACTTTTGTGCTGAAATATTACAAGCAAATATGTTTTTCTGAGGATCCTCATCGCCTTATTGAGATGAACATATGGGTTTTCTACAGCAAACTGAAAAAATTTTAAATCTTTCTCTGAATTCCATCTGCCTACCCATGAAGAACAGGTAATGTCACTTGTCACTGATTATGTTCTTATTAAAAAAAAACAGAAATAAAAAGGACTGATTTCAGAATTCAACATATGTCAAGTAAAGTGCATTTTCTTCTGACTAACTGCAATGTCAGATGCCTGAAGAGGAATTACTCTGTGCTGTACTGACAGAGCTCTATTCTTAATAGCATTCCATTCTTTGGGCAATTCCTATTTAACAGAGTAACATTTCCTTTGAACAAAATATATCACACATGGTAGAAATACCAGTAAGATCTGTGTATTAACAGTGAGAATATTCCAGCATCTACTTATGAATAAGAAATTAGAGTGGATGAATTATTAATCAAAACTATACTTTATGTCATAACTTCTACTAAAATTTTTGTCAACCAGAAAAACATTCATTATATGGATCACTGGTAATTATAAACTATTTGAACTCAATAAACTCAGTTATTTTATGTGCAATCACATAAAACTTCATTTTAATTAAGCTGGGAATCTTTGACATAGTAAAACAGTGAGTTCTACTCCTGCTGCTTTAACACATTTTCAAATACATAAAAATGACCTGGAAATAGCTTTCTCAGTCTCCAAATGTCCCCAAAATCTCCCCAAGAAAAAAATATCCAGTAAACCACGTGAAAAAAAAAATTCCATCAGGATCAAAAAGATACCTTGACAGGGGTTTATGTCTGTATCAAAAGAACAAGAAAGGGAAGCTTGAATCTGAGTCACTTCAGAATAACTGAGCTAAAGGTACATATCAAAAATCCTACAAAAAATACCAGACCAGATGGGCACAGAAATAGAAATTTCACCATGGACTGGAAACCTCACTGATACTGGAGAGAAGTTTTAATTAATTGATAGAAAACATTAGTTTAACCCTACTCTGTTTAACAGAATTTACAGTGCAGTGAATATCCTAAAACAGACAAATAAAGCTCTCTCATATGCAGATGCTGCTCTTAAAACAATAGTTTAATAAGTTTTTCTTTCAGTGTCAGTAGGAAACACTACAGTTGTTGTGCTTTCTCATCTATTCTTCTAACCAGATTTTCTTAATTCAGGTAATTCCCCCAAATTCTCTTGCCACTCTTTTCCATCATTTACATAAAACAAGTCTTTAAAGAACAAAAGAAAAGATACACACACCTTACATATCCCACAATAAGGAAGTTTTGTAAAATTGCTCCTTTTCTAATATATAGCTAAAGCAGAATCTGGAATGTTGGGTTGGTTCAACATCAGCAAATATTTACCTCTCTCGATAAAGGGATAGCCTCCATCTAAAGGGAAGGAAGAAACTGTTCATCTTATCCTTTCAGAAGCCTCAACACAATGACTTTTTGTTTACTTTGCATTTAAACTCAGATACAAAGGCATTAAAATACCATTTTAATGACTGAAGTATGAGAAAGTATACAGGAGACATCATTTAATAAGTATTCAGCAATCTAGGAGTAAGGATTTAAGGGCTTTTTGAAGTTTGAAAAATTAAAAGAAGAATTGTATTTTACAGGGTAAGAGCTGACTGTTATTATCACATTCCTACATGTGTCTCTGGGGAAGCCTTTTACTACAGTAATGACTTTCTTTACTGTTTAAAGAAAGAACTCTTCCCTGAGCAGGTATGGGGCAACTAGATTTCCTGACTGGAAAAGA
This sequence comes from Rhabdornis inornatus, assembly GCA_013397075.1. Lineage (NCBI taxonomy): Eukaryota > Metazoa > Chordata > Aves > Passeriformes > Rhabdornithidae > Rhabdornis > Rhabdornis inornatus. The sequence continues at coordinate 565,459 of VWZS01000116.1, forward strand.
CAAAAAGCCTGATGAGGAGCAGCTGAGGGAGCTGGGGTTGTTTAGCCTGGAGAAAAGATCGGATATTAGGGAAAAAATTCCTCACTGAAAGGGCTGTCAAGTATCAGAACACACTGTTCAGGGAAGTTGAGTCACCATCCCTGGAGTATCTAAAAGGCAGATAGATGTGGCACTTAGGGACATGGTTTAGTGGTGGACTTGGAAGTGCTGGGTTTAAGGTTGCATTTGATGATGTTAGGGGTCTTCTCCATCCTGAATGATTGCATGATTCAATGAAAATATGTAAGGCTTAAGATTCTAAGATTCATTCATACCCTAGAATACTACTGTCATTTTTTGACTATGAAGCCAAAGACAAACCTCTGTTACATACTTAGTTACAGTTCTAAGTACACACCTTACGATCAAAATTTGGAGTTGGTTTTGAGAATTACGCTCAATTAGTTTGGTTTAAATTAAATTGACAAATTTAATCCACCTGAACATTCTATTTACTCTATGGTCAAGTACTGGTCAATAGATTTCAACTTCTTCACATATTTCTGAGAAATAAAGGTATTTTCTGGACTTTCTAAGAATCTACAAGGCAAAAACCCACACCTAATCAGTTTGGTTTGTTTTCTTCTACCAATAGCACCTCATGAAAAAATTCTGGTGGAAAGTTTTAGTTTTCCACTCCTTGCATGGTATTAGCTATGCCAGTTTTCAATGTTGGACTCATTATTACTCAATAAGTTAATTTATGTGTGTCTAAAGCTCTCACAGGAGCTTCCATCCTCTCTGCTCCCACCTGAAAGCATGTTTGCTTAGGATCAGGACAAGAGGGAGGGACAGACTACAGTTTTCAAATAACTTGGATGTCAAGGTCCCCCATAAGTATCTTTGAAAGTCTTGTCCCCATAGAACAATAAAACTCTTTATGGACTCCTATGAAAAGTAAGACCAAAATATCTGTACTGGTTTCTTTCTCTTCTTTAGAACATTTAAGCTTTCCCAAAGTAACCAGCTATTTTTGTTAATGATTTAATTATAACCTCCTCCTCATCCCCTCACTTATTAGAATATAAATTAAGGTATTATGAACCATCAGAAAAAAAAAGTGGTTTTGTCTTTGAATTGTTCAATACCTTTTTAATGTGTTCATCATGTTCATTTGCAGCTATCTAGTTCTTCACTAAACAATTGCAATGAAATATTGCAATTTGGGCTAATTATCTCCACAGACAGGGGTTTTTTTAGAAAGCTTCCAAGACGGTTGAAAGCTTGAAATGAAAATAAAAAGAGAAAAAACCCAAACAGCAGAGAAAGCAGTAGAGTTCTCTTTCTGTAATACTCTCAACATGAAATCTCATCCAAAATGTTTCTGAAGTACAGACATTGGCACTGTACCAAGCAATACTGTTGGTATGTGTCATGTGCTTACCGACAAAACACGTATTTCTAAATACACTCTTAAACTGTCCCCAACAGAAGAATTCTAGAATGCTAAAGAGTGACAGATTACCTCAGATCCTATAAAGTATGGAACTAGGCTTACCAGATCTGGAGACATACCCTGCACTCTTGTTACTTTCTGAATCACAGAATATTCTGAGTTAGAAGAGAAACACAAGGATTGAGTCCACCTCTTAAGTGAAATTCTATCCTGTACTTTTCTAACTTGTTTTCTCCTCTTTTTTTCCCTCAGATATATTCTCTCTCATAAGTCACTAGGCTCATCCTCCTGAGTCTCATAAAAATTCCAAGTCTTACTTATAAGCTAATAAACTTATAAAACTTATAAAATTTCTAGGGGAAAAAAATCAGCTATTCCTGCAAAAGCTTACAAAATAAGTGGCAAGCAGAAGTGATTTCTTGAAGCTGCCTTCCATTCTCATTGATAAGTGTAAAGTTAAGACAGGTTATCTGCCTTTTGAAAGAGGAGATGTAATAATGTATGTATTATCTGAAATCAGTGAGAAAACAAGTTTGGAAAGAAACAGGGTAAACATTAAACACAAGACACTAATTTAATTGATATATTTATCATTATTTGATAATAATTGACAATGTCAGAAGTGTCAACCTAAGGAAAATTAATTTATTCAAAATTAGTAGCTAAATATTAATTATTACTGCCTTATACCCACAACTAATTTGCAATACTCTGCCACAGTTTGAGTGTAGTACAATGTCATAGAAATGTGTATCTAAAAGTGACTTCAAGACTAATTAGTCCGTGTTCCTGCTCCAAGAAAAGGTTTGCTACACCTATGCAATTTGCAAAAGAGGTTTTTCTAGCTCTCCCTGGAAGACTTTTCAGTAATGAAAAGCCTGTCACCTCCACTAGCAATCTGTTCTAGCAATTCATTAATGCTTGCAATAAAGTGGTTTTCTCAGTCATCAGACTTGAACCTTATACATTTTAAGTTCAGTATATTCTGGGTGTAAAGAGTAGACTATTTCCTTCCTGTATGCAGAAATCTTTATTGTATTTGAAGATTTATGCCTGTCCTCTCTCTTCTTCTTCAGCCTTAGTGATCATCAACAGATCCCTTTTTCCTGAAGTGTAATGCCTGAGCGCACTAGAGGCTTCATCAAGGCTGATAGAAAGGTGAGATTTCACATCCTTGTGCCTTTCAGGACAGCCACCAATTTGAACACTTACATACTTACCTCTTTCATAATAGCATGATTTCACTTACTCACGTTTGACATATGACAACCCTAAATCATACTTTGAAGAACTGTTCCTAATCAGTTCTTTCCTATCTTAAGTTTTCATTATTCCTGTGTAAGTATAATACATGCTCCAGCAGAAACATGCTCCAGCTATCCAGGTTAACTATGTGCTACACTGGATGGAGAGCCCGGACACACCTGCCATCCATGGGTTCTCTGTGCCTTGTGCAGACAAATGCAAAATAAAGAATGATAGTGAGCTGAAAGTCTCCCTGTTTCTTTGAATTGCTCTTTAGGTCTGGCTTTAGCTATGGGTTAACTTGTGGAAGGAACCTGCAGTCAGAACATCACTAAAGCAAGAACAGAAGCATAGAACACAGTTTGATTCCCAGCTGCAACACATATGTTGGTATTTCAAGTCATTCAATTCACAAATATCTTAACTGAAGCTATAATTTTAGCAATGCACAAAATTGTCTTCCTAATAATAAATAAAGATTTTCATGTATATGGGTACTGACTTTGCACACAGATGCTAAACTAGAATAGTCATGAAATCCTACACAAAACTGAGGCAACACATCTGTCAAGATCCAGTGTTTTGGCTTTTAAATCAGTATAATCATCTTTAAACTCCTGTAATGTGAAAAAAAAAAGAGCAAGAAAAAAAGTATAAAATGCATGTTTTTCCAATGGCAGAAAAATCTGATGGATGGCATATGGTAGAGCTGAACACATAGCTCACTTCTGTAACTGAACACACTCCTGAGATTTTTTCAGTACTGTTTTAACCAGCAAGCAATGACTGATACTATTAACAGTGATAGTTGTTTTGGGTTTTTTTTTAACAGAAAATGAGTTAGTAACTGAAGCATTTTCTCAGATATACAGATTGATTTTGAACAACAGTTTAAGATATGATGCAAGTGTACCACTACAAAGCTAATACATGTATACTAGAGACGCCTTTGTTTAAGAAGCATAGTAAGAGGGATAGCCATCTCTATTGCCCCTTACTTTTGTGCTGTTTCATCCTGTTAACCTTTCTGTTAAATAAAGATCTTCTCGACAAGTTTTTATAAGGCCAAATTATGTGTATGTATTATCATTAGGAAGGCTATTATGCACATCAGGCCTCAGCTACTCAAATACTTGAAGTGAACTCACTAAGTAAACAGTATCTTTTGACTCTGAATCATTGTTACATTTAATTAGGTTGTCTTAATCCATAGCTACATGTATCAGGCAACCGAACAAGAGTCATTTTCTATTGCACAGAGGTACTCTATTAATATTCAAGGTAATTAACCATGTTCACAGATGATGACTTTTGGAGAAATAATAGGGCAGAAAATAGAGATGCATATTAATGCAAGTGCATGTTGGCTCTAAAGGGAGAGGTCCAGCACCTTTTGCTTTGTTCCATTAGCAACACAAACAGCAACACGCAACATGTACAAGTAAAGCTACACTTGCTACTTTGCTAAATATATTAAACATTAATCACCTCTGAGAATTTTTTTCTTTGCAGCTTGTCTGCATCTCTTTTCTATTGCAAGCCTCTTGAAAAATAAACAAATAGAAGTATCAGTAGCCAAGGTGGATGTTTAGATAAAAACCAGCATCTTTGAATAGGCATATCAAACTACCTTGTTTATTTATGAATCTTCTTCCTTTCTAACTCCCTCCATCCCTCAACTAACATGGATTTTGTTTGTTTGAGGTAAAATACATGCTCATATATACATAAAACCCACAACAGGATGAACTACTGCACTTCTCCAAGGCAAATGAAGGGACTTAGATACGGTTCTGTGACTAAATTAGAATATATTTGCTTTTAAGGATACACATATTTAACTCACCAATAATCCTTTCAAAACAGTAAGTCTGAGGAGCCCAGATTTGTGCCCTGAAAGCTAAGTTTGATCCTCTTTGGGATCAGACCCCCTCCAGTTACAGTGATCAACAGATCATTGCTCTGTTCTGGTTTTCAGGCAATTCCATTCACATTTTAGGCAAACACATTCCCGCCTATCCAGAAGAATGTAAGGCTTGGTCCTGGAAATATGTGGACACTATTCATATATCATGCACTTCACAGCATGAACCTTGAAGCTTCTGACAAATAAATTAGCTGTAAGATGACAGCTATTGTTTCATAAAGCTCGTGATTAGGATTGCAAAACCCAAAGGCAAATAGTTTCTGAAGAACCTGGAAAATAAATATTTTAGTGGTGACAGTAAAACCAGTGCAGTATTTCACCTGTACTTCTGCTGTCAACACTAGGACTGTATGCATGAGGAAGAATGGCCCAAACTTGAAAACTGATACTCATTTACTGTGCTTTACCTGGCAATAAGCTGGAAAGTCAGCAAATTTACAATGCAGAATTCTCATTCAGAACTGTGCTAGAAAGGCTGCTTTTGTCTTCAGTCAGTCAAGTCACTAAAGAAGCACTCATCACCCAAAAAATGCATCCATCCAAACCCTCTTACAGTCTACATCTGACCAAATGTGATAATTGTTGTACTCTACCTAGCAGCTTAAATCTGTTATTCAAGCATGTCACCAAATTTATGTTTATATGCTGAGTATGCAGACATCCTCCAGAGGTAAAGGCAAGACCAGGTAAACTACACACAGACCTCAGAAGGGCTGTCTAGAATCCACGTCTCCCACAGACAAGGCTGGTTCAGAGCTTCCTAGTGCTGCAGCAGGAAGGAAAAAAGCCAGCAGTAGGTCACTGCTGCCATTCACTTCTCCTTTCTGAGCCAGCTTTGTGCAGGGATCAGCAGGAATTTACTGTGAATCGTAAGGGATTTTATCAGGAGCAATGAAACTCAGAAGTACAATAGAGTGAGTCCTGACCCTGAGACATGGAAAGCTTTGCCATGGATTTGAAATGAGTACCAGGATTTTAGTCCAAAGGCATTAACAACTTTACAAGGCCTCTGCATGAAATAAGCATGTGCCATTCATTTAGTTTAGACCCGGTTTATAACCATGCCTCTGGGTTTTTAATTACCTAGATTAAGATATATACTTGCAAGAAAAATCAGTGTATGCACAAAGAGAATATAATTCCTACCCCATCTAATGAAACAGTAAATCTCTATATTCTGCTAATCATTTTCTTATAAGTATCATTAATATATAATCAAATTATTTTTATTTGTTATTTTTAATGGCTTTAATATTTGTGTCTGTTTCTAAAAATTTGCCTGTTTAATTAATACATTACCAAAAAAAAAAAGAAAAAAGTATTCCTCACACATGCAGCAATCTCTCTCCTTAGCACTTTGCCAAAATTGCCATACAGCAAATCCAAGCTCTTGGAGACCAGCAAAGCTTATAGCCCACCTTCTAATGGTCTCCATCTGGGCAAACCCAGGTGCCAGGAGCACAGGGAAATGGCAGGGACACAGCCAGGAGAATCCCTTTCTGGATCAGGAGAGTGAAGAAGAGTCATCCCAGGGCACTCATTACATCTGCACCTGGAGCTGGACACACCTGGGCTTCACCAGCCCCCTCACTTCAAGTGGAATTTAATCAATATCTCCCTGCTCCACAAAGCTGCAGGGTAAAAATGAAGGAGAAAAAGAATTTGGCTGCCCTCCTACCAGCTAAGTGCTCTAGCCAGCAGGCAGCAAAGCCAACTACATAATATAATAGAGTACTTCTTTATTTGAATTTATGTTAGAAGGGGATGAAATACTTCCAAAAACCTAATTTTCCAAGTTCATAGATATTTATAGCAATGAATTAACACCAAAATTTTGAAAATTACCAAAAAAAGTGTCTAAAAAAAGTAAAGTAATAAATATTCTGCTTTATCATAAAGACATACCATGACAGCTGGCGAGCATAGTGTTAGGAATTATTTTAGCTTTTATTGCAAGGCACTTCTATAAACCAACATTTTAAAAACATTCTCTATATTTTGAGTGGAATCAACTGATTTTGTATCTGCACCAGAACTGCACATAAATTGCATCCTAACACTCAGGAAAAAAGGCTTACAGAACTGACAGTTCTGTAAATTATATGTGAAAAATAAACTTTTTTTTTCATTTTTATTTTATTTTATTTTGGGCAATTCTTCTGGGGTATTTTGTTTCACTTTATCTGAATTTATTTTGTTCATTTAAATTTAGTTTATCCACTAAAAATCTTTGGCGAGACCCATTTGAATGTGTCTCTACATGTGACGCTTCTAAATAACTCACCTGATTAGGAAAATGCATCCAGAAATCTATCCTTGTGAAAAGTGAGTTCTGTTTCAAAGAACAAATGGTAGGCACTGTACCCAGCTGTGTTGGAAGCCTACCTCATGCCTATCTAGTTCAATTCAGCACTATAACTAAAACTTCAAGTTTACAGACACTTTTGAATAAAAGGAAATAATAATAATAATACCTTGTGCACAGGATGCAATGTTAACGTATTATTGTAATCTAAAGGATTTTATATTATCTTTCGGAAGAGTTTTCCAGAAACTATTCAGCCATTCTGCTCACTTTAACTATACCCCTTGAGTCCACTAAAAAACAGTTTTTCCAGCTTTTGAAATTGCAACATAATAATGGACATTTCCTCAATCAAATGAACAAAAATAATTAAGCTCTACAAAAAAAGTCAGTAACAAACCTATGTTCAAAATGGCTTTTGCCATTTGACCTTTTCCCTTCTGGCTTGGCAGAATGAGCAGTTAAGTCTGTGTTATCTTAAATAATTACTATGAAAGAAAAGTTGGGGGAGCAACAGGTATTTCCAGCAAGGCTTCATCCAGGTTGATTCACTTCCAGGATTAAAACACAGGTGGAAATGAATTGTCCCATAGGTTTAGAGGGTTTAACTCTGTTTCAATTTCAGCAGATTGCGTTAAAAAAGACCTAGATGAAAAAGAGCAAGCGCTCCTAAACACATACTCTCACGTATAAACACATGATTTATTATAATGACAGAAAATGTTGTTATGAAAATTAAACTTAAATCTTTCCCAGAGGAATAAAATTGAACACACTTTAACCTCTTTCATAACATGTGCCAAATTAATTTCTATGGTCTCTGATTTCACTCGAATGAAGTAATTGTTCTATGCCCCAAAGGGATGAAAATAACTTTTTCCTTGTATGTTTAGAAATCAGCAACAGCTATTCTCCCTAGGAGCAAACCAGTCATGAGTTCCCCAAGCAGACCCATGTTCACTGCAGACCCCTGGTCTCACCATTGTCATTACAGACTTCCCTCACCCCTGGCACAGGGCAGGGCTCTCTGTGGCCCCAGCTGATTATGAAGAACCAACACTGCCAGCAGGAGCTCCTTCACGTGCAATGGCTGTGCACAACCTCTCTCATAGGCACAGGCTGGCACCTTTGTAACACTGCTGTCACAGGATGATCTTCCCAAGTACCTACAGCTCCCTCCCACCAAAAGCACCTCAACCTGTCTTTCTGATGACAGACAGCCAAAATCCAACATATTCACCCCAAATCCCTTTCACATATCATGCTGGTGGGCAGTGTCAGACACTGTAAGATTGGATCTCATCCTCTCAGATAGTATTTTAAGGGATGGGATGGAGCAGCACACTGTCTCAATAATTGCAGAGTTAAAGTACATCATTTTCCAGCTCAGATCCCCGAAGTGAGCCTCATAATTCCTAGAAGGACATGGGTCCAGAGGAGGGCCACTAAGATGTTTAGAGGGATGGAGCACCTCTCTTCTGAGAAGAGGCTGTGATAATTGATAAAAGATTTGTGTTAATAACAAAAATATTGGAGTTTGTATAAACCAAAATACTAAGGTCTGAAGTGAATCATGGACACTAGATAAAGGAAAATATGATTAAATCATTCTGTTTTAAATCACCTTGTTATGAATATTATGTTTTCCAAATAAGTTGTATCTACTACCA
>VWZS01000116.1:574416-621255 GCA_013397075.1 Rhabdornis inornatus
TCTATATCAAATAAAGCAATCTAAATTTTGTTGAATATTGAGACTTTTGTTTCTCATTTATCACAAGGCTGTAAGAATGGAGATTGTTCAGGCTGGAGAAGAGAAGGCTCTGAGGACATGTTATTGCAGCCTTTCTTTGCTTAATGGAGATTTATAAGAAAGATGGGGACAAACTTTTAGCAGGACTTGTTGCTATAGGACAAGGGGTAATAGTTTTACACTAAAAGAGGGTGGATTTCAACTGCTAGGAGGAAGTTTTCTTAGTATGAGGGTGGTCAGACACTGGAACAGATTGCCCGAAGAAGTTGGGGATGACCCATCCCTTGAAATGCACAACCTGATCTGGTTGAAGATGTCCCTGCTCATCACAGGGGAATTGGACCAGGTGACCTTCAAAGTTCCCTTCAGTCTCAAATATTCTATGATTCTTTAATTCTAATCAGCTGCCAGTCCTAACTCCTACTACAACTGCTTCCAGTTTCAATAAAGAACAATAAACAGGCCCCAGGGGCAGGAACCAAAAGCTATGGCTGCTCCCATCCTACACAGCTGACTAACCACAATATTAGACAAATAATCTGCACTTCATTCCTGATCTCAGATTTTTCATTTTCTCTTGCTTAAAGGCAGAGATTTAGAAAGGGAGATGAGGGGTGTTCTGTCTTATCCAAGAGATGAGACAGAATCTGTCTAAAATACTACACTTTTTATAGCTATAAATAGATGACTCCTTAGTTCTTAGAGGCAGGTGCCATGCTCCAGAGAAAGTTCTAGACATGGGCTGCATGTGAAGACCAGCACTTTGCTCAAGCAACTTCCAAAACTAAGAAGGAGTGGATTTAGGAATCACCTTTGCAATTTCTCATAATGCTATTACTAATCTGCTCCTTGCGCAGCATGTGACATTCTCATCTTGTTCAACACTCTTAACTCTCCTCTGTGCACTGTGATTTTGTGTTCTGGATATTCGAAACCCGAGCCTTGCTGTCTGCATGACTGAGAACAGCCCCTATTTCTCAGATACTGTATTTATCCAACAGCATAGATAACAATTAATACCTCAATCTTCAGTGAGCTTTTAGGGAACATATCAAATCTGGAAAACAACATCTCAGATGTGAAATCCCATGATTTAAATTCCTTGGCACAGGCGAAGTAACTCTCCAACATGCTTCTGTGATGAAAGAATAAATCTTTAAAGATTTTAAAGGTAGTTTTAGCTGTTTTCACATGCTCCAATGCTTCTTCAATTTCTTCTTTGAAAAGATTTTTGGTAAAAGATATAATCTAAACTAGATTGTAAATAAATGAACCACATGATAAAATTTTTAAGAGTTACTTTTCAAAATGTAGTCATGACATCGTCATAAAATTACTTTTCAATTTATATATAAACACAACATGTATTATATTTTAAAATTTCTATCTCTAATGATTCTAGTTTTATAATTATCTCATAATGCAATGCTCACATTTGAGGTGTTCCCAGAGCATCCTCAGTGTGCCCAGCTAGACTGACTCTTACCTATCATCTTCTGTACAGTGAACATTCAGAAAATGACACAGTAAAGGGAGTTTCTTTCTCTCAGAAAAAGTGATTTTGGAAATTTATTCACCTGTTTGACCTAACACTGCCATAGCTTTTGGGTACAAATTCTCTAGCAGCATATATTGTTCAAACAAATACAGAAATGGCAATATGAGTCCTCTTAGATCCTATCATTTAATAAACTTGCAGAAGAGGGCTCCCCCAACCCTGGAATCAAACCTAGCACACGTGCATATATAATGTATAATTCTCCTACTTCCTGACCAACAAAACGCTCCAGAACAGTGAACCCTACAGAATGTCCTTGCTTGCCAACATTTAAAAGTGCTCACACTCCCAGCAGTACACTTGGTTTCAGTGGAAGCATGGGGAAAGATTATTGACCACAAAAAATGCCTCAAGGCAGGGCACTGACAGCTTGTTTGCAAAGCCCATATTTTCTTGGCTTGTGCAGATCTAGCCAGCATTTTGAAATTTACAAACAGAAATACCTACTAAGAAATGTGATAAGAGGCAGCAAACTTACACCAACAAAGGAGAGCAAGGAGCAGCAGCACATCCTGAAAAGGTTGTATGGCTTCTGCAGAATTTGTTTCATTAGGCAAGAAACATATTTTGTTCTTAAGTACAAAGTACCTGTAGGGCTGATGACTATCTGATAACTATTTATTCATCTCATCTTCAAAGTTAATAATCTAAAACTGGTTGAAAGTATCTGTAATGTAATTTTGGCATTTATTAGGCAGCTAAAAGACAGATTAAATCCATGTCTTTTTTAATAGTGTCCTGTGTATCAAGTAACATTTATTTATTAGGTACTTAGGTGGCTCACAATCCTTACTTGAAGTTACCTGAGCAATATGTAGGTTGTGGCTACAACTCATGCAGGCGTGCTGTAGGACTCACAGTGGCTCTGTATCAGGCAGATGGTGTAAAATAAAGGTGGGAATAAATTACAGATCTTTGGGAATTTCATCTTCCAAAAGAGCTGAATGTATTTTTCCAGTGGTGTCATATAGGGATCAATATCTTGGGCTTTTACAAGTGCTGTAAAAATATAAAAGGGAAAAAGCATTTCAGCTTAAAAGAGGATAACTTCCAAGCTAGCCAAGACTCAATGAGGAATGCAAGGTAATTATTTACTTAAAATAGAAAGACATGCAGGTTTTAGTAGCATGTTACAGTTAAAAACTGTTTGTGAAAATGCGTGAAGGCTCAAGTGGCTGTGACGGTTTCCATTCCAGTTCTGGTAGCCAAGGCTGCTCAACACCTTTCTAGAATGTCTATAGTTTCTCTCAATGATGCCAACCACACCAAGGAGAAGCAGGAACCACCACAGATGCCTAGGTCATGGAAATGTGGAATTTCTACCTTGAATGAAAGGAAAATACATCTGAAGTCTGCAGCCATTTTAAACAGGGAGTATGTTGGACAGGCCAGGTCTGGTCACCAGAGGTCTAATTATGTATCAGTTAATACTCCTGACCAATCTGGCACCAAGTGCATCCTGACATTCTGAAAAAGAGCTGTGGCTTTTTCATCAAAGGGGAAAAGGACTCCATGCTTTGTTGAAGCTGGAAGTTTAACAATCTGACAACTCTTTCTCACAGACTGCAGAAGTTTCTGCTGTTTTGCCCTTCAGCAGGAGGCATGACACACCAGCTCTGGGCTCTTGCTGGCACAGGAAGACCTGGGAAAAACTCAGACTCACACAAGCAGTTTGTTTCGATCTCTCTTCAATATAGGCCTGTTCTTTTCCTGCTCAAAAATTTATTAAAATGACAGATGTAGAGCAATGCCAGCCTCTACAGGTGCAAGGTCCTGGTGAGCAATGCTTTCTTTCCATCACCTGGTAGGTGTTCCACATATCTCTGGCTTCAAAACTTTAGAAGAGACATGAAATTTTTTCATTCTGTCACTGTAGACTACTGGCTAATTAAAGACACTTGATGAAATGTAGACGTTTCGGTCTTTTCTTCTAGTCATACATTAACAAAAAAACTGTTTCACTATATTTCAATTCATTAATACAAAATTATGACCTCCATCAACAACCCAAAATTTTAACACAGGCATTAAAAAAAAAAATTTAAATGTGACTATTTTGGGTTTTATTGCAAACCTTTATCAGTGATCTTTAACCAGGACTAAAATAGATACAAAAATATTTGTAAGTGTAAGCTTTTTGCAGAACTATTGTCTCCTAAACTAAATAACGTAATAGAAGAAGCAGGTATCTCATTATATTTCATTAAAGTTTAATTTAATATACAAAGTATTATATTAGCTAATTATTTCTTTATTGCTAACTGTCTTAATTTTTTAGCAGTAGAATTTATCTATCTACACATTTACTGCAACTAAAGTATCAAAAACAATGCTGAAAAAAGTGAACATATTAATTGATTTTGCTACTTCTCTCTCTCACACCTATTTTTATGATGGGAAAAGTATCCACATAAAGTATGAAACAAACAAACAAACAAACAAATAATCATCTGAGTCATCTCAGTACACAAAAAGCTCCTGCATCCCTTATATAACTTAGCACCATGACTTAAACTCTCATGTTAAGACAAATTATGGATTACTTTGTTACACTTACACATATAAACACAAAGTATACATCTCACTCATTCTACCCTTACATCTTCTACTTCCTTAAAAATGTCCTGAAAAGCAGGATAACAGCTGCTTTCTTTGGCTTTTAAGAACTTAACAATTTTTTTTTTTTTTTGATCCAGACAACACTGAAGCTATAATTTTACAAAAAAGAAAGAAAACAGTTGAAGATCATAGTTGCTTGTCAAAAATATAGAACTTACGGGTACACTTAGAAAATTGATGAATAAATATGTCCCAAGCCTACTAGCAAATAAAGACTGATACATGCTGGCTGAAATCCTTGGAAAGGTCAAAAAGTGGGGAATGAACTGGATTCTTCACAGTTCTCACTCACCTGGCATCATGGCATCACAACATTGTGAGTAACAAGCAAAAAGAAGAAAATTAAACACAGCTCCCAACAACGTTTTGCATTTGGAAACTAAGTAACCTTACCTATATTTTCAATTAAAAAGAGTTATTTTGCTTGTTACAAGCTATTATTATTATCATTAATAAACATTGTCTGATTCATGGCCAAATTTGGCAACAATTTCCTGAATATAAACTTTGTTCTCAAACTAATCTTCTCCATAGTGTGAGAAATGTCATGGGAGAAATTTAGAAGAGATGGACAAGAACAACAGAATCCCTTACAGCTATTTAACTCCTTAACATTATCTTCAACTTTCTCTTACGTGAAACTCAGTTTTTCTTTTGTAATTTATGCAAACCCTGATTACTTTGGGAAAAAAAACAACATAAAGTCATTGTTTTGGTGCCTTATTTTTCAAGGTGCATAAGAAAAGCAATCCAAATGAAAGTTCTCCTTGATGTTTGCAATGATACCTGAAATCTCTTGCTTGTTTATTTTTAAATAAAATCTTGTCTTTTCTTGCTTTCCAGAAGTTCAGCTCAGTTTGGAGGCCCATATGAAGACCATGCAGAAGAAGATCAGCAGAATCCCTACCCACAGTGTCATGAATCTGCTGCGACCACCACTGATTCAACTGCATGTAGCAGTGTCCCGGAATTAGAATCTGGTCTGCAAAATACAAAAAAAGCCCCTGAATTTCAAAGCAAATACTACCTCATGATAGTACAGAGCTCTTCATGTCCCATTCCTATTTGCACTTTAAGGATGAAGAACACTGAAACTTGGAATTTAGTTCTGACTAGAATAATATTTTTAAAAAAGAAAAAAACACGAAGACAGAGCTAAAAGACTGTATATAAAGACACAGATCACATTTCAGCTGCATATATTAAAAAACACCATGCCCAAACACCCTCTCAAAAATTATTGGCTGCAGATCCCTTGAATGGTTCCCTGCAGTTATTCCAGAAGTGAAAAATCTAAATTTTACTATTTAATTTCCTAATGTTATATGGTAATATGTTTTTTTGAATAAACATGAGAGTTAAACATAAAATATTAAATAGATCTTATTTAATATATTTTATTACGCTTTTCCAGTGTTTACAAAAAGAGAAACTAAAAATACACAGCAAAGCATTTTAATAAAATATTTATGGAACATTAAAGCTTACATTCTGTTCCACGTTCTATTTTTTTCCTTTCGCTTAAGCCAATTCATCAGTTCTGCCTCAGTTTTAGCTGCATTTTTAGTGCTTACATTATTCTGCCTGGCACACCTGCTTCACTGCCATGACACAGAGCAGGGAGCTGACCCCTGGCCAGAGCCTTCAGTCCATTTGTTATTGACAGGATTATAAATCTTCATTTATCCAACAACTGATCATCAATGATCTCTGTTCACAGTCAGTCCCAAACTGAAATCAAGACTTAGGTTTGCTTAAACTGTGAGCTCTCTGGAACACAGCTCGTACTATTGCTGTCTCTACAGGTAAGAGAGGCACACCTGAATAATTACTGACACTCTCCTTTTTGATGCCATCCTTTGATATTAGTGTTAGTCTCATCAAAAACAATAAGATGCCTTTTATTATATCAGTTCACATTAAATGCTCAAGGCAACATAGGAGTGCAATCTATTGGAAACACATTTAAAAGGTAATTCAAGAGAATAAGCCTATTTTGTACACTGGAAGCATAGCTTCAACTGATTCCAAATTCTGATGACTCTACATCCTGCTAAAGTCTTACCTTTGAAACTATCAAACCCAAAATGAAAATTCCTGAAAATTCATATTTCAATATGAAAAAACAATTACAGTTTAAAATACACTAATTGTACCAAAAAATACTTTAAAGCATCTTTCAGTACCAAACATCAAAATTGACAAGTAACCTTTGAGTTACAGAATTCAGGGAGATGAACCCTTGCTATGAACTCAGTTTTAGAGCCCTGTGCAGCTTAAAATATGCTGTTATATCCATAATTGTCCCCCTGATTCCTTTCTGTGCCAGTGACTTACAAACAAGAAACTGAAAAATAACACAAAAGAAAGCAACAAGGAAAATAGTGATGTGAGTCTGCTTTTGCATAAGTAGTTACAAACTCATGGTGCAGTTTAGCTTGTTTTGACAGTGAAGACATGAACAGCACAAAAGCAACCTCATCATACAAATAAGTGAGTAAAAATTGCAAAGCAACAGGCAAGCAAGTGGGCAAAAAAATGCTGGAGATGCTAGGATGAAAACCACAGCACTTCTATCCATCTGTTTTAACCACCATCCTTCTCCCAAAATCTAATTTATTAGGGCCTGATAGAGTAAGAGTTTCTCCAGCACCTTGAAGCTCAGGCTCCGTCCTAGCCTGCCCCGAGCACCAGCAGCTGCTCCAGCGCAGCAGAATCTGCTCTCCCAGCAGCCCATCCTCCTCTCCTAAAAGCCTCCTGACATCTGTCATGCTGGTCAGTCCCCATCTCATCCATGAGGAGGGAATGCCTTAATACTGCTTGTGTGCTCCCTAGGGACTCATAAGGCAGACATTAATTTAATGAGTTCATTTGTGGCTTTATGAAGTAATTTATGCCTCCTTAACACAATAAACTCCTTAAAGTTCATGGACTTCGTAAATCTGATAGGGTTTGGATTTGCTCCAGTATGGAAAAAAGGAGCAAAAATATCATAGTAGGAGGTTATTTTTCTATTTTTGAATGCTAAAGCCATGTTATAAGATGTCACAACTAGATTTAAATACCAAAGTTATATATTATAGTCCTTCTGTACATACTGAGCGAGCAGTAAATTAATGTCAAAATCTTTTATTTCCCTTTCAGTATTTCCTTTGCAAAAGGTTTTAAAATATTTTAAAATAAATTTTTAAGCACTTTGTGATGACAAATATTTTGTCGTTTTGGTTTGGTTTTGTTATGACACAAACACATGGAAATCGAAAGTTACGAGATACATAAGATACAAACTTTAGCAGGTAATCTGGGAAATTCTGTCTTCTCTTTGAAGAATATGCTGGTTAAGTAAACAGCCACAGTGCTACAGATACCACTTGTGACAACCAAACCTTATATATTCTTTTTCCTAACATCAAACCAAGGAAAAAAATAATGCCATTCTCATTTGAACAAGAAACACCTAAGCGAGATGAATGCCTGCATCAGTTTTCACAAAAAATTAGCCTCCTTAATAAACACAGATTTAGCAATGAACTTAGTTGCCAACTTCCTCTTCTCTTTATGCTAGTCATGATTTGCTCTCAGTCTTTTTCTTTTCCCTACTAATCTTTGAAAAAAACCTTGACCTTTCCAAGCTGCCCAACAGTGGATTTCAGATGCATTCAGGTTGCTGTGCTTGAAATCTTTCTGCTTTGATGTTGATGGGAGTTTTGTCATGGGCTTCAATCGGGAAGAGATTTCCGTCTCAGCGGGGAGTTGTGGTTCTACCCCTGCCCCTATTCATGACTGCTGCCTCTCAAGATCAAACTGAAAACATAATGACCAGCCTGAAATCTGAACACTGCTAACAAAGTGCTAGCAGACAAAAAGAATACTTTTCATCTTTCTGTCATTGCCATTGGTATTTATACACAATATCTGAAATACAGCAGCATAAATGGCACACATTTATCTCCTCTCTGAAACTTCATTTTCTTCCATAGAAATGCTGGGTAATAATTAAAAACTGCTTTGTGAAACCTGATTGGCTTTCCTAGTCTTAAGTTTGGGTTTCCCCAAGTCTGAGCTACAGACATGAACCACCACATTCTTCTCCCTCCAACCAAAATTTGGACCTGCATCTGTACCTCAGAAAATTTTCCACAGAGCTGGATTATTTACACTTAAAAACATGTTATTTTGATGAGCCAAACTTTCTCAGAATTTTGGAAAAGAGATCCAAATAGTCAAGATCAGGACCACAGGCATGATTTGGGAGCTAGAAAGAACAGTACAAAATCTTTAATCTATGATGTTGCCTTTTTGTACCAAGTTTAAATCCACCGTTGGTATAAGGCAGAATTTCCAAAGCAGTTTTAAGGGAAATTTTATTGCAAGGGTAGGAGATAGACTCAGTTGAAAAGTTGAAAACTAAATACTTCAGGTTAATCTCAGAACATTTACAACACAAAAAATACCCTGAACATTTTGTACCTATTCCTAATTCTAAGAGTCTTCTACATATTGTTAATAAAGCAAGAGATTTCTAAAGAGCTTTATGACATGTACTCTAAAAGAAGGTGCTTTTCTTTAAGAAAATCTTATACAAGTAATTGTTTTTATAGTTTAATCCTAATAAGCCTTACATGGCATGTTGTCAAATCTTGTATACAAATCTTTTATGATTCACACTTCAGAAGCAGCACAATTTTAGGAAGACTCTTGCAAAATTAAGTATTCCTTCTCTTATTACCTTCTTATGAGCTTTCCTCCTTTATGAGTTGTAAATGTCTTTAATCTTGCAACTTAATAAACTGCTTTTACATCATGTAATCATCAGAGAGATGATTTGAGGTGGTGATTCCTTGTGTGCCCAGCTGCTGGTGTGGCAGCTCCACATTTGCTCCCAAAGGAGAGGCAGTTAGTCATCAGTGCCCACCAGGGAAGTGACTCATGTCTCATCTTTCACAGTGACATACACTGGACAAGAAGTGCATCACCTTGCACTGCACTGGTGATGGCTCTGGAGACTTCAGCACAAGGAAGAATATATCTTTCATGCAGTAAACAATTTGGATGACAGCAGTCACATCCATTATACAAAAAGCAACAAAAAGAAAGGAAGAGTGACATGTTGCACAGAATTAAGCCTCCAGCAACGAGTCACTTCTGATGATTGTATTAGGGTAGCTACTTTTTTTTAAAGTACTTTCATGAGAGCTATTTTGCATCAGTTGTTTCTCATGCCAGTTAAAATATCGTTCTTTTTATTTTCTTTTTCTTTCCTGCTTTATCACAAGTATTCAGATATAAAAACCTCTTCTATGAAGGCCACTGTGTGCTGGAGCAGTGTTTGAGCCAGGTCCCCAGACCAAAGTTCCTTCCTGTTGTTCTCATTCAGAGGCATTCCGTGGTGTTCCTTATAGCACAGCCAGCTTTCTGCACCACCTCATGTGGCACCCAAATCAAGGGAGATGTGGGTTATTGGTTTGACAATACCACTGTCACATTTCTCTTTAGACAGACAAAAGATGAGGAGGGCTTCAGCTGCCCATCAGAGCTCTCCAACAACTGATGCATAATATAGAAGCCAGAACCTCAGCATGTTTTGTTTGGACAGAGTGAAGAAAACGTGATATATGAATAGGTAAGTTTCAAATCTAAGAAATGTTTTCCAGAACACCTGTATTACACAAACATACATACTCCTTGTTCTTCCTTCTAAACTTGCTTTTCCACCTTCCCTATGGATATTCAGTGACCTTTTCCAAGCCTCTGGGCTTGGAAATATGATCATACACATCATCTTTTGAAAACCATCCCTAGATATGCCATAACATCTTTCATCAGTGCCATATTTTAAATATATATAATTGCATGTAGTCATCTCTGCTCTGCCAAAAATCCATATAGTCTTACCTTCCAGAGATCCTGATTGGTAGGTAGCAGATATAGAATCTGGGTCCTCCTTCCAGTTACCAGCAAGTTGCATTTAGGAGATGAGACAAGATTCTCACAGACCTAACTCTGTTCAACTTTATATACTCAAGTATAACTTAACTATAAATTGAGCTAGTGGGAACTAGAAAACTATTTCTGACAGCATAATTTCATCATAAATTGTGTCTTCATGTCCAAAAATAAACTAACTCTTCAGAATCATCTTTGCCAGGGCTCTGTATTTCATGGCTTGGCAGCTCTGCAAGTT
The DNA here is from genome assembly GCA_013397075.1 of Rhabdornis inornatus. Classification (NCBI taxonomy): domain Eukaryota; kingdom Metazoa; phylum Chordata; class Aves; order Passeriformes; family Rhabdornithidae; genus Rhabdornis; species Rhabdornis inornatus. The sequence goes on from VWZS01000116.1 coordinate 584,817, forward strand.
ACTGTGAATTTCTCTGCTTGCTAAGAAATGCAGAACTGAAATTTTCATTGAAGAAAAATGCTTTTAGCCTACCTAAAAGAGGTAACAGCTATTACTGAGTACAGGCTAAACTGAGTGCTCTCTGGGACTATACCATTAAGAAATTGGTTAATTCTGCCACACCAACGAGCATATATAGCATTAAGTGACTCCTAAATGAGGTTTCAGCCCACTGAATGGTATGGGGCAGAGGACTAAGAAGGACAGAGACAGTTCCCCAGCAGAGGAATAATGCCCTTAGAGAAGGCCACCCTACTTGTGGCACAGGTCAGCAAGTGGAGGCAAGAAACAGCAGGAATCCCTGCCATAGCATAAACATGACTTCTTTGGGAGAAGGATGGGAGGGAGTAGGGAGGTGTACTTTGCACAGCTGAGCTGTCCCTAGATTTTCCTGTTGGACACTACAATAATGAAAACAACTCATTTGCTACAAAGATTTTCACAGGGACCAAGTTTTACACAGTTCTGGTATTTCTAGTTCTCAACCCAGATGTCACAGAGTCAGTACAGCAGAGAAATCAATTACCCTTGTCAAAGTAAATGGTGCAGAAGATCTTCAAAACTATACATGGTCAAGGGAGGAGAGGTCAGGAAGAAGACTGATACTCTAAAGCACTGATATTTCTACCTCTTGGCTTCTATCAGAGTTAAACTATCCTTAAAACATATCCAGCTTACTGGATGAGAGATACAAGTGATCTCATCGCTTGTGATGCACAGTGATGCAAAGAAAAGGTGCACAAAGAATTTATTTTTGAACTTGCTGTGCTGGTCAGACCAAGGCTGTGGAATCAGTCTGAGGTTTTGTCCAACTCCTGTTCCCTCAAAAAAAAAAAAAACCAACCAACTTTTTTTGTTTCAGATTGACACTAAATTCCATCGAGGGACGACAACCTCACTTACTTGGTGGCTGGTCGCTCTTCAGGTTTTCAAAATAACAAAACCTTCGGAACTGAAAATAAGAAACACAATCCCGCTTAATTTTCCCACTACCCACCCCGGGAGAGGGGGAAAGAACATCCTCTGAAATTCCCTGCGAAAAGCTCCCCATGGGCCGGCAGGAGGCACCCGCGGCGGCAGCCGGCGCTGCCCGGCCGCTGCCTCCCGCGGGACCGCGGCGCCAGGGAAAGGGGAAAGGGGAAAGGGGGCTCTGACGGGAACGGGGGCTTGGCAAGGGCACAAGGGGGCTCGGCAGGGGAAAGGGGGCTCGGCAGGGAATGGGGGGCTTGGCAAGGGCACAAGGGGGCTCGGCAGGGGAAAGGGGGCTCGGCAGCGGAGAGAAGGTTCGGCTAGGGAAAGGGCGCTCGGCCGGGGACACGGGGCTCGGCAGGGGAAAGGGGGCTCTGTAAGGGGAAGGGGGGCGGCGGGGGAAAGGGAGTCTTGGCAGAGCACAAGAGGCTCGGCAGGGAAAGGGGGCTCGGGCCCGGCCCCGCTCACCTGCCGCTGCCGGGGCCGCCGCGGGAGCCGCGCTGGGAGCACGGGACGCGGATCCGCCGCCGCCCGCTCCGATATTCATTATCCCCTCTCCGCCCCGTCCCGGCCCCCCGCTCACCGCGCTCCCGTCTCTCTGGGGATGGCTGTCCCCGGCCCCTTCCCTCTGCCGCAGCCGGGGCACGGCGCTGCTCCCTCGGCCGGCGGAGCGGAGGCAGCCCGGTCCCTCCGCCGGGACGGCCCCGGGGGCGGGCGGCAGAGCCCATACGGGAGGGGCCGGGGGCGGAGGGCACGGCAGCGCGGCGGGATTTCAGGGAATTCGAGATCCTTTACGGCGGCGAGACCCTATGGAGCAGCACTGGTGCATCTTCCCCCGCGCTCCCAGGAACGTGTGAAATATGAATCCCTGTCTCAGCATCTCTCTCCGCAAATGTGTACAAAAGTGCCATAAATTAACTGTCGCCTGCCCGGACCTGGTCCCCAGCGGGCCCTGGAAGTGCCAGGACAGCGCGTCCGGGGGGAGTTGTTAGACACAAACCAGACCACGAATGTCGGGCTCCCACTCAGGGCTCCAGAGCAACCACTAGGACAGGTCCCGCCGGATCCCGCTCCCGCTGCTGCGGAGACACAAGGACAAGGGGTCAGGAAGAAGCAATGCCTCGAGAGCAGTTTTATTTGGGCAGCTCTTAGTTAAACTTCAGGCCACGAGAGTAGCAACTGCCTCTTCCACGGCGGTGGGAGGACAGCTGCTTTCTGAAGTTATGCTCACTGTGCAATAAACATTTCCTACCGGATTTAAAACGGCTCCTCGTCTTGCTTTTTGCAGAACAAAAAAGAACAGATCACTAGGGTTTGCACTCCCAACTTCACAGCTGCTAAAGCTGCCTAACTGTATCTGATTAAGCACAAACGAAACACAGATATTTTCATAATGCATGTTTTCAACCCAGTGAATGCAAAGTATCTGTGAATGTCTGAGAAAAACAGCCATTATGTCAACTGCAAGGAAAGCCAGCTGCACTCGGTGTGTGACAGGTTTCCCTCCGAGGTTTCTTCAGTTTGGCACTTACGGGCTGCTCATGTCTCTACCAGCCCATGGCGGTCTGCCAAGCTGTAGAGCATCTCTGTAGACAGCCACTCATCCCAGAAAAAGTTGATTTCTGCCATGTGACTAATGCAAAGATACCCTTATAAAATATGTGCCTGATCTTAGCATGGGCATCTGGAGACCTCTGTGATCATGGAGTTGCTTTCAAGAAAACATCTAGGATGGAACTATGAGTTGAGCTCTACTACCAATGTCCCTTATAAAGCACTATTTCTGACTGCGCAGAGCTCTGTGCTGTCGCACGTACAGCTCTCTCAGCAGCCGAACACAAACAGTGAGGCAATGCTCAGCAATCCACCTTGTGCCAGGCTGTTGCCCCACAGACCTTTGGAGCTGGCTTGCTTTCTTTGTGCAGAAAACTGTAGCGCTGCTTGAGGAATTTTATTCTTCTCATTTTCCAGCACAGGGGACATACATTTCTTCCACTGGTTTCTTTTCTGTGAGCACCTTTGTTCTTATATTCTAAGATAAGGCGATTACTTTCCCCTCTGCAGGGGTCAGCCAGAATTCAGCAGTGTTGCTAGGGCTTGGGAGCTTGGCTCTCTCACCAGTGCCATCCGTTTGCTTTTCATGCTTCACTTGGTCAACATTTAGCATGTAACCAACTTTCAGAGCACTTTCCACCTCTCTCAAGGAAACAGAAATTTTTTATTTATTTATTTTTTTAATCTCTTGTTCTTTGGAGACATCGATCTGTGCTGTAAAGCTCCTCACAGCTAATCTTGAACCACATCTCTTTTCTGGAATCACAGAGTGGCAGAGAAAACACCTGTCTTGGTGTAAGTGCAGGAGTTTTTCCAGGCTTCCCCTGCCTGTATGCACCTGCCTCTTGGGTCATAGCCAGAGGAGTCTACAAACTTAAATGGGCACTGATGAAAAAATTTCATCTATCTATCTATCTATCTATCTATCTATCTATCTATCTATCTATCTAATCTATCTAATCCATCCATCTATTGAAGGAAAGTAATTTCCCCATTTCCTGTGGTGAAATCAAATAAAACATACTTTAAAGAAAACTTAAAAGACCTGTAATTAAACAAGGATGAAAAATCCTAAAAGTTGACCCAAAGTCTCTTTGTGACTTATGTAACCTTAGTGACTGTCCTCATAACTTGGGCTCAAGCTTTATTTGCTTTATTCTTTCCTGATAATCTTTTTGTTTCTTTAAATCTTATCTCAAATATTCAGCAGAAAATCTTCTAGGAGTGCACTTCAGCAAGAGTATGGGTAAAAGCTTCAATGCAAATTATCTAGTTAGCTACTGCAGCTGTAGCACAATTAATAGACATATTCAACATAATATATAGAGTGGATATTTGAATCTCTTAGTCAGCCAGTCAGAAGGACAATTAACAGACTGTTAACAGACAAATTCAAAAGTAATTTGAGATCATAATAATACATCTTGAGGGATATAAGGTGACAGTTTGCTAGATATACATGAAAAAGATATTGATTTATAAGACATGATATTGAAAAGATATTGATCTCTAAGATCTCAGTGAAGTAGTATAATAGACCCTTTTGTTCTCTGAAATGAAAAAGGCTGGCACCTTCAAAAAGTACTTTTCTGATCCTTATTAAAAACTGCCTGTAGATTTTTTGTGGAAAACTTTGTTTAGTTAGTTCAGCTGAGGGTCACATGGTACATTCTGTCAAGTAATACAGATGGAGGGATGTGGGATACACATATTTAGAAAGAAATTACAGCCTGAAAAATATTCCAGGCTGGAGCTTCTCAGCTCTGTTCCCAGCCTGATAAGCTGGTGCAGCTGAAGGCCAGAGAAAATCTCTCCCAGGATGATAACTTGGTCAAAATAGAGAGGAATTAATAACAAGATAGAACACCTGTTGTGGTGCGTGACCAGGCCCTGGGAACGAGGTGTCTTCTCTCTGAACAAATCATCTTTTTCTGCTGTTGGAGTTGCGAGTCATGTTATAAAAACCAGTGTGTTTCTGAATGAACTTGTCTCTCTCTTTCCTGTCATGAGACATGACCATGTAGCTGTGCATCTTATTTCCGCCACACCTAAGGGGTTAACACCCCACTCCACGGCTACAGGAGGGATTCATACAAATTATTGTGTCACATGTATTTTTATTTCTTCCATATAACAAAATGATCATCTCCAAATTCTTTTTCTGAACCTGTGACACATTTGACATCTGTTATCATCTTCCACAATAATTTTTATTCTTGATTTTCCTCCATGTATCATTGCTGTCCAACTGGTAGGGGTTTGTTGCAATATTTGTTTGTCAGCTTCTTTTCACTGCATGTGTTCCTATGAGTTTGCTAGACATCTTCTCAAGACCACAGATGATGATTTCTTTTCCTCAGTGCCAAACTACTTTTGAAAGCTGCAAGTGTAAAAGTAGAAGACTACCCAAAGGTTTCAATCTTAGTTCCAGAAGAGGCTCCAGGCATTTATTTCAACAAAAGTGAAACTTAGAGATGCCAATGTAGAAGTGTGGATTGTGTTTAATGCAAAAGTCATATCTAATACAATATATCTGAATTACACCACCTGAATGTTTTCAGTAAATTGACGTTGGATGCCAGTGAATGTTTTCAGTAAACTGATGTTGGATGCCAATGAAATCAGTTCTGCTCACAGTTAAGAGCAGGTGTTTAAATTTATGACTATTTCATGTCTTAACCTCTTACCATTAAACCAGAGTATTTTTATTCCATCAAGGCTACCAACTTTATTTCTGTGTAGTTTCATGCTGCTATTAAAGAGGAAGTGAAAAAAAGCTGAAGGAAATTGAATTTTTTCTATGTAAGTAGAAAAATCTCTCTGGTTTATGACAATCTGTATAAACTGATTGCTTCTCTTAATGTAAACAGATGGTAACATCCAGGATGATTGACATTTACTATGTCCATGCACAGCTCCCAGGGGACTCTACTTTTAACCATATTCTAATCTGTCTGCAAGGCCAGCCATTTAGAGAAATAAACACTAAAAAGGATTTCCACTTTCGAAGACCTTTCAATAGGGAATCTACTGAGTACTCTGTGACTTCTGCTCAACATGAAGAAGCCGCCAGTACCACGTGCAAGACCAGTGTTGTGTCAAAAGCCAAAAGCATAAAAAAAAGTATATTTGCAAAAGGAAAATCCTACCTAAACATGGTAACTGCTAATGGTAACTACTGCTTTTCCTGACTGTGTAGTATCATTTTAGACTCCATTCGGGTTTCTTTTAGTTCTTCAGTCTCCTATTTCATAATGTACTCTTTTTTTTTTCTTTCCCCTAATTAAGTATTTTATCACCCTTCTCATCTCACTTTCAGGTAATTCTTGCCTCCTTCAACTATCTTGACTTCTTTTCCCTTTATGAGCAGCAGTAAACTTTAGTGACTGCTGTCAATAAAAGCTGAAGATTTTACGAGAAAAGGTACACAACCAGAATCCTGTTTATACTCCAGCTACCTTTTTTTCTCCTTTAAATAAACACTTCTTCCGCACCTATGGAAGAAGTTTCGGAAGTTATAGAAGTTTCCTGTTAGGAACTGACACAAAATGATGAAAATCTGGCATGCCTAAGCAAAAATTACAACAATACAAAAGTAAAATGTGTGACCAGAAAAAATTACTCCATTTGGTTTGGCTTTCACTTTCTTGGCTTTTTTCCAGTCACCTGTGTAATTTTGCATATTAATTCCTCAGATTTTTAAAATGTATGCAGGAGAATCTATATTTGCAAGACTGAAGCAGAACTGACAAAAAGGAGTTAGCAAGAGAATAGTGTTTTATATACTTGTTGATGTACAAACTCAAGAACCATTAAGTCCTAAAAGATGTATATGCACACTTAGTAGACAAACATATTATCTATCAGCATCAGTTTAAGTTAGGAAATTGAGCTGTAAATCAATGCCTCATTAATTCACTTTAAAAAAAAAATCTGAATGCATCTAGGTCTATGCAGAGAATGCTTCTCTTGCTACTTGCTCTCAGGAGTTGTAAACATCTTTCAGAACTTTGACAAATGTGGCAACACCAAAAGGTCAGCCAGCTTTGAGATTGGGCTCTTCCCGGAATTTGGTCCAAGACTTTCCTTTAAAATACATGCAAGTGACACAAAGCTATGCATTCAACTAAAAATAACATAAAAACAAAGGCTTAACAGAATTTTGATACTTGCTAAGAAAACCATCCAACAAACCATAATAAACTGAACAGAAAAATGCCCATCACTACATCCACAGTAGTTGGCAAAACACCACTCCATCTGCTTGTGATAACCTCTGGTCATTTTTAGTGAGGGTCTTCTAGAAAATGTATCTCACTGTCCTCTTTCCATGGAAGGTATTCTAGCAAGCAAAGATAGCACATGACAGCTCTAGGTCTCCACAGCACTTCCATTTTCATCGACAAATCTCAAGATATCAGGAAATTATGCAAGTAGCTTTGGAGAAAGGAAAAGGAATGGGAAGCAGGGGCATGGAAGGCATTAGGAAGTTCAGTATCAATTAATCCTGATATTTGCTACCTAGCCAGACAGAAAATAAAGCTAATGGAATAGATATAAAATGTAACTTTTGATAATTTTAGCAATGGTAGTGAATTTACAGTTGTGGACAGAAATACTCAATTTGGTGTCATACTTCACACTTCCCAGAGTAGATCACATCTGAAAGACTAAAAGGGTAAAACACAATGTGCACATTCATCCTTATGTTCTTATGTAAGAATTTGTTATTTTCTGATACTGTATATTTGAAATGGCGTAAGCAGAGGACTAGTCTCTTACCAATAATGTAGAATTTGCTTCAAAACACCAGTGCCACAATACTAAAAAATTGGTCAATAAAGACATATTAGTTGGTCAGATGCCCATTTACTTTGTGTCATGACAGACTGACTTCAGAAGTTTGACATTCAAATAGAGGTTACTGAGACTTTAACATGTATTTAATCAAACATATAACAAAGATAATGTATTTTATATCTCACTTAGGAAAAGTGATTTTGCTTTGCAGTACAAGGTTAGAAGTCCCAAATTATAAATTCATCTTTGTTTGGAAAATGGAATTAAGTGGCCTTCTTTTGTGTATATGTGGTGGTTAGGGACATGTTCTAGTGGTGGGATTTACAATGTTAGCTTTTCAGTGGAGCTCAATGATGTTAAAGGTCTCTTCCAACCTAAATGATCCCGTGATTCTCAATATATTTCTTCCTTTGTGAAACAGCATTATTTGTTCACCACATAAGTATGGTAAAGTCTACCATAAAAATTTTTAGCATTTAAAAAAAATTAGTATAACATTATCATTAGCAATTTGGCATATCAAGGAAGCTATTTCAGTATAACACAATGCAAGAGTCTGTCGACATTTCACTAAGAAAAGCTCAATATATTTTCTAGGAATTGAAGTCAGTACTTTCAAGTTTCCCTTTATTTGTTATATTCATTCCCTGTGTGCAATACAATGACACTTCTATTATTTATCTGTCAAACTGAATTATCTTCCATTTTCTAAATTTGTATTTTATCTGTGTGTGTGTGTACATCTTCCTTACCTTAGGAAATTTTTCCCTTTGGTGTGTTCAGGAACAACTGTAGCTTCCATTCGCAAGAGCTGAACAAACCCCACAGAATTCATGCTGAGCTAGAATATGCTGGCTTAATTCCCTGCTGGGAGTCTGCCAGTTAGGAAACGCTGACCAGCAAGCACAGCTCTTAATTACACAAATCCAGAAGCTGCTGCCAACCTTTCCCCATTGAGAAGCATTTGTTTTCTAGTGTTCTTCTTGATGAACAGATTATCATACAAACATTATTTATTGCTGCTTTATATTGTAAGCAATTAAATGAAGAAACCTTTTAAACTCAAGGGAATTTTAATAGGTTACTTGCAAAATGTTATTGCAGGCAACAACTTGTACACGATTTTAGTTCCAAACCCACCAAAAAATTATACAAATCAGCATTGTAAAAGTGTCAGATTAATGCCTTACAGGCTTTGCTGGCAGAATTAATTTCTAAATTCTAGATGCGGGGAAACGTTACTCTCATTTTTTTCCTTTTCCATTTTTTTTTTAGAAAAATTTACAAGTGAAATATTACTACAAAACTTTTTTTTTTTATAAGGAATTTTTGCAAAACATTTACATTTTTACCATCAACTATTTTTCTGTTTCAAAATCATTATGTAGATTTAATACCCTATGCTGCACATCAATTCTTGCGGGATGACAATTCAGTGACATGCATAAAAAAACACCACAAGGCATTAAAATGAAGACTTAAATACAAATATTGTTGCAATAAAACAGTTATAAAATTGAAAAATAGGACCTAAACATCATGCTTACTTAACTTTGACAAATTAACTTTTTCTCCTAGATTACACACTTTTATTACTGCTCTCGTGAAAGAATGTGATAAATAATGACTTAACACCAATTGCTAATGTAATCGGCAACACATACACAAACCTAACCAAAGAAAGTATATTGTAAGAAAAAAACTATTCTAACACTGGAGTTCTACCATGGTAAATACACTTTGCACTGATAATTACAATAAAGCAAAATTTTTAACGGTGGCAAAGGGAATGAACAGTGAAATGCCATTAAACAAGATACTACAGCACATCTGTGCCCTATTACTTACAACAGCTATATCCCACTGAGTCAAATAAAGGACATTGAAATTTACGATCCTTTTAAGACAGAAAAGTGGATTCAGAACGGTATGCAGAACAGACTGGCAGAATGTTTCTAATTCCAGCGGTAAAATGTGCACCTGCTAACACAAGTTAATGTACTTGAGATGCTATGAAGCCAACCAGATTTAGATTTGGATACATTTATAATAGGGATTCATTGCAGACTAAAAATTACTTCAGTTTCCTATCTGCATACATAAGTATGCATGAAAAAATTACATATGAAATGGTTGTGCAGAATGCTTGCAACTTCAGTCTACAAAACTGTTACCTTTTAGGAAATATTAACATTAGGAAAGTTCTTCTTTGCATAAAGTAATGTAGAGCACTGATTGTGAAGCATAATGATAAAATATATCTTCGACATTTCATTTCCTTTATAATAAAATTAACAGTTAATACTACCTAATGTTCATCTGTATTAAATGTAACACCTAATTGCTTCTGACGTTTTAAATCCAGATACATCAGTTAAGAGTACTTTAAATAAAATATACAAAATAATGTACAAAACCCAACTAAAATTTAAAGACTCTGTTACAAGTCTAAAAAAGCTTTAAGAAACTTGAAATTCATAACCACAGTGTAAAATTGTTTTTCTTTAATCTCAAAGCTTTTTATGTAAACTGAAAGTATAAAATACCCTCAGCTTAGTATTTTGCTACAAAGGGCTGGCCTAAAGTGTACACAGTGTAAACAATGATATTTCTTTTGCTTCAAAAATACAGAAAACACCACAAGATTGATAAATTGTTCAGATGAGAAGTATATGCTCTTTAGGGAATGCACAGGGTACCTGTTATGTCTCGCAAACCAACAGCTACCACACACATTCTTCTTTCATAATTTGCTGGGGAAAGAAAAACATCTTGTTCTTCTTGCACTGTACTTCCTTCAGTTACATTAAAAATATTTTGGTGTATAAATCTCCTTAAAAAGTGGTAATGAGAATTTATTAATAAGTGACTGTAGATGTAAAAGGTTATACTTATGCCTAGGGGAAGTAATTAAAAATCCTGAGTATGAAATATTTGGCCATCTTTCCTCCTTGTACCTACTGGAATTTTCACATAGAAAATGAAATTTTTGTTGTTGTTTTTAAATTTTTTTCTTTTTTTTTCTTTTTTTTTTTACATTTCCTTTATATTCACTGTCACATCTGAAAATGTAACCAAACCTTTGAGACAAAAGTCATGTCCCAAAAAGATGATAATATTTCTCTTTTCCCAGTTTGTTTTGTGGTTGGAGGGTCAGTATAAGACTTGATAGGTAACAGGTATTTATTACCAGCCTAAGTATTATCCTTGAAGAGAAAAAAAGAAATGGTAATATTTAAGGGGAAAGAGAAAATATTTACTTACTTCTTTTCTTATTAAAATGTGAAAATTAATTTTTTTCTTTGGCTATTAAGTCAAAGCACAAAGAACTCAGCACATTAACCACAACATAATAAACTAGTATTTACAGAGAGGAGATACTGGACAACAGTCAGTTATCTGATTGATTTCCATGATTCTAACAAAATTTAAACACTCAAACATCTAAAGTCGAGTTTTTAAGATTCAAGTTATCTATGAGTTAGAAATGGGCCACAGATGTTTTAAAATACAGAATCAGAACCACAGAATGGTTTGGGTTGGAACGGACCTTAAAGATCATCTAGTTCTAACCTCCTTGCCATGGACAGGGAAATAGAAAATGAAATTAATTACCAAATATTGACACAATTTTTTTTCATTCTACATGAAGACCCATTACTTTTGCAAATCTTATGTTAATATCTTTCTATGGTTTTATCTTTCCTACTGTTTACACTAATTCTACGTAACCTAGCTCTCTACATAGAGAGAGGAATTAGAACTCACTGATTGTCATTTATACACACTACTATAATGTAGTAGCCAAAACTAATCTGAGGCCCACCTCAGAATCACTTTGCAGCATGCATCACTCAGCTGCTATTTGAGTAATTCCAAAACTTGAGAAAAGATGGCCAAAATTAACCGATGTGTTGTATGGACTGAGCAAAACCCCAAAATATATCCACTGTTGTTCATCCTGTGTTCTGTTTTGCTGTGCCTTATGGGAAAAGGACACTCTCATGAAAATATTACAAGTTTACGTTAAAAACAAAGTGCCTTCATCATATGGTATTAATCCTGGTCAAGGCCCACCCAGTTTTACATTGATACTATCTGATTTTATAAACACATTAACATACAGTGCTAAAATAGGAGGGTAAAGTTCACTTAAAATCATTACAGAATATACAGACACATAACTAAAAAAGTACAGTATGGAAATATTATTCCTCTGTTTATCCAGTCATCAATTTGCGCTGTTTGTATTTTTGAAATTTTTGTCTTGTTGCACCGGTGTACACTTCCCATGCTGACCCTCCAACCTGGAACACCTACAGAAGTCATGACTGAAAAAAAGATTTCCTGCTCTGTAATCCACTTTACCAGCCCACTTCCATATCCTGAAAGGTATGTAAACTTAAGTGCAGCACTAGGTGTCCATATAAACGATCCTTTCAGAATTCTTCCATGTTTGTTGAAACGTTAGGGGTTGCTGGGTTTGAATCTTGAGAAATGGCAGCAACAGTGACAATTCTTGGAGAACCAAGAACCTCAGTAACTGAAGAGTCCAGTTCTCCTGAGGTAACAATAGCAAGGGCTGTTCCACCACCCTTCTTGTTCTGATGAGTTTTGACATGTTTCGAGAGATGGTCACTTCGCATAAACCTTTTAGAACATTCTGGGCACTCAAATCTCTTTTCACCTTTTTTAAAAGAAGAAGAAAACCAAAATGTTACTGAAAGAGAGCACTGAACACTGCTTGATCATCTGAATATCACCCTATTCTAATCAACATTCAGAGTGTCTTTAAAAGGACACATTTTATTTTCCATCTGACTCACTTCCAGGTGAGTTCTGTTCAGTCACAGACGTTTGGCCACCTATTCTTCACTACTAAAATGTTCTCAACAAGTATTTGCTACGCTGTGATTATCTGACGAGAAGTTTGAATTTTAAGGACACTAGAGTATTTTCATAAACTTCCATAAACCTATCAGAGCGAGGGAGGTAAAGGCACTCAAAGAACAACTTGGTAGCAATTTTTAAGAATACTTTTGTTATTTAGATTAAAGTGATGGGAAGCAAATTCAGAAACATGAATTCCAATGCTCCATACATGAAGATGTATGGAATCTACATTAAGGGAGACAAATTCAATTTACCAAAAGGTCCCATCACTGTTCAAATGCAATTAGTGCTTAGACATCAGGTGCTGTAAGTTGGGGGAGGAAGAACAGGGAGGAGGAGACAGTCTCCTGGGGCTAAAAATATGAAGGCTGATAAAATTTTAAGCTTTTAAAAGGCCAACTTTTCCATTCTGAACTGTTAAGAGAATTTGCTTTATCAGTTCCCATTTGAAACTCTAGGAAACTTCCCAAGAAGACCAAATCTAGTGTATGGACGAGGTTAATAAATCTCTTAAGGACTGAGCTAATCCAAGGGAGGAAACAATAACCCTGGTCCATGGCCAATCCTACATGCCTGACCTAAATTTATTACATTTAGATCAGGCACTAGCTAATGTACACCAGCTACCTATGATGAAATGGTCATCTTTTTCTAGCCTACACACAAAAGAACAGTTGGAACAGATCCCTTTTTATTTATACAACTTCACAGTCAGCCTAAATTAATGAAAACTGGAATCTATCACTTCCTTGTTTTAAAGTTACTTTATTTACATTTAAGGGTAATTTTCAGCTAACTTAGTAAGTGAGAACCTAGATAACTATGGCCACTTCGATTCAGACTTGCTGTACTATGGCTACAGAGAGGGATGACCAACCTGTGTGGGTTCTTCTATGCCTTTGTAACTCATCACTCCTTGTGAATCGCTTGCCACAAAAAATCCAGTTGCAGACAAATGGTCTTTCACCGGTATGCCAGCGCAGATGTGCCCGAAGATGAGATGTCTTGCCATAAACTTTTCCACACCCTTCAATATGGCAGATATGCTGTTTCTTTTTTCCTGGCTCATTGCTGCCTCTAGAAAGATCATATTTAAACAGCTAAGTAGTTATATTCTAAAACATTACCAGCTATTAGGAGAAACATTTCATGCTAATAGAAGCAATTTTAAACCCTGTCTAAAAAAGCCCACACAAATGTACTTTCTAATAGAAAGCATTAAAAATCTAGGCAATACAGGACAATATCATTCCCAAATGAGGCAAGCTGTGGTAAGATGCTTAAATACATGCTGATAAAAGTTACATTTACCTTCCTTCTCCCTCTCTGCAATTAGGACATGAGCAGGCAACTCTTCTGAGTCTCTTGCCAGGCTGCACTTCCTGGTCAGAAGCTTGTTGAGCTTGTTGAAGCTGCACTTGTGTTATCTGATCGGGACTAACAGCACCAATTGCTGCATTAGCAATGCCACCTACTGCTACGGTTACAGGAGCTATTGTGGCTTGCTGTACTTTTACTCCATCCTGTCCTTGCTGTTGACCTGTAAAATGAAAATTGTTTGTACTTTTCATTAGTAATTTCAGTACGCGAAATGCACAATAAATTTTATACATTTAAATTAGATGGACAAAAATCCACTAAATGTTAAGGAAAGCCACAAACAAAATATTAAACCCAGCCATTTTCCTGAAGCACTACCTACCTGCTAGTTTAATGTAATTTGCTATTAAAATAGCACAAGACTGCAAATCACTGACTGATACTAAGAAAAATTAACTAGTTTAACAAATGTATTCTTTTTCTTAAAAGCTGAGATAGGCAAAATCTTACACAGAAATATTTTTCAGTCAATTACCAGTTAATGTCTCTCTAAGAATCTTTGAGCTATATCTGCATTCAGAAAACTACAATTAGCTAATTAAGAAGTTGCTTTATGGCACTTACAGAATTGTCACTTCTCTTTACAATCTGTCTTGAATCAACATCGAGCCAGAAAGGAACTTCTGAATGAAAAAGAAACTTATGACTAGATTTGAACAAGCTAACATATCAGAGCTTTCTTGAGACTGCTGTTTTGCAGGATTCTCTACTCACACGATGGGGTAATCCTGGTTAGACGTATAAATGGGGGGACAAGAAGCAAGAGCAGTCCTAAGGAAAGAGATCTGGTGTTTGTGTTGATGGCAAGCTGTAGATGAGTCAACAGTGTGCCCTGGCAGCCAAAAGGGCCAGCTATACCCTGGGGTGCATCCAGCAGAGTGCAGTGAGCCAAGTGAGGAAGTGACTCTTCTTTGCACTGGTGCAGCCCCACCTTGAGCACTCTGTGCTGGTTTGGGGGCTTTAATGTAAGAAGAACATCAAACTGTCAGAGTGTGTCAGAGGAGGGGACGAAGATGATAAAAGATCTCGAGGGCAAGACTTAGAAGGAGTGGCTGAGGTCATTTGGTTTGCTCAGCTGGGAGAAGAAAAGGCTGAGAGGTGACCTCCATGCAGTCTACACCTTCCTCAAGGGAGGCAGTGGAGGGAGAGGTGCTGATCTCCTCTCTCCTCTTTCTGGTGACTAGTGATAGGACATGATGGAATGGCATGAATCTGCACCAGAGGAAGTTCAGGCGGGACATTAAGAAAAGGCTCTTCACTGAGAGGGTGGTTGATCACCAGAACAGCCTCCCCAGGGAAAGGACCAAATGAAATTCCAAGACTGACTTGATGAACGAAGAATTCAACTTCATTGCATAAGTCCATTATCTCATGCCTTTCTTGATCTAAGGAAATCTAGTTTAAAATCTGGATTACTGGCTTGATATTAAAGCAAAACAAAGTATTCCAATACAGGTAAGAAGGGTAGTTTCCTGAACAACAAAGTAATATCATGTTTGTTTTAAAAGTTAGTACTATACAAACTTAGAAAATACATGTAATAAACTAAATCTGACACAGAGATATGCCTTCCAGTCATAATATGACAACACTGAATGCCAGCCCTCCTAGTAACAGGAACGTGACAAAATATAATTAGAGGCTGCCATTTTCAAAAATTCACTGCCTTCATACAACTGTGAAATTAAAGGAAATACTATCACCTAATTTGGAGAGTGTAACAGGCAACCAGAATTCTTTAGAGCAGAATAAAATATTTTAAGACATGAAAGTCCTCAGTATTGAAAAATTAATTTAAAATGTAGAAATTCCTTGGAGATAACAGGATTCAGAGATCTTGAAATGGGTTTTAATGACTTCCGTAGCATCCATAACAGACACCACCAATGGGGATAAGAAGAACGCTCTCTCTGAAGCCTAAAGTGCCCAGCTACTGAGTGAGTTGACACACAGCCCAACATGGGACGATGACTACTTCATTCACATGATTGCTGAGGGGCAATAGATGCTTGGACAGACTATCTTGCATAACACCATGCTATGAGCCAGAGATGAAACCTAACACACACCACCTAACACCACCACATACATGCACATAAGTTAGGACTGAAGAACATCATATACGGAGAACCTCCAAAAGTGACTTGTCATCTAAAGGCCACTGCTGGTTACAGGAAATAGAAAAAAATCTGGTTTCTGCCTAGGTGAGTACCAGGTTATTTTCACCTGAAGCACTGACCAAATTTTTCCAGTTATCTCCCTTAGTTTTTGACTGGAAGTTGTATCTAATCTGCCTAGACATGAATAAACATTAATTCCTTGTCCTCTTAAGAAGGCCACAAATACTGACAGACACAAAGTGTTTTCAGTTCTCTGAAAAGAACAAGGACAAGCCCATAAGAGATGGTGTCTGAACCCCACTTACTGTTGGTCAGACAGTAAAAAAAAAAACAAACAAAAAATCTAAAAGGATTCTGGTATCAGCAGCAAAGGAAAAATAATTACAGGCTTAACCTTGAGTGCAGAGGCCCCATATGTTTAGGACAAAACCAAGTCTTTCTTTTCAGAATAGTAATGTACTGGAAATATATATATTTCCCACACTAATGGGAAAGAAAAGCACTCATGATAATCCTTGAGGGAGAGTATGATACGGTAAGAAGAACATCATGATATAAATGCAAATAGTAATATCAAGTACTTTGGTCTAACAGAGGCTGAAGAGGATACTAGAGCTTCCAAAGAAAGTACTAGTCCTCGGGAAACTTCTTGTCAGGCTGTTAAGCTGTTGGAACACTAACTGAGTGCTATAAACAGCCAGAGCAAAAAAAAGACTACTTTTTTTAATATATCTATGCTTATCCTAATATGATAATATTAATATGACAATATGACTGCTTGTGATAAAAAACAGTTGCACTTTCTGGTGAGCCAAAGGTAAATGAAAAGGAGGAACTTGCTCAACATGCAGTCTTTTGCAGAGCACAATCCACTCTCCACCTGTTAAACATACCCAAGGTGCAAACTCCTTTAATTCACAGAGCAGCACTATAAATGAAGGGTCTGTGAATAGTCACTACAGAAGTCAAAGATATAACAAATATTATGGCCTACTGCAGCCTCCTATTCTGTTTTCTTTATCAGTCATATTTTTGAGTACATTGTTAAGAATTACACTTTTTTATTACAGTCTGTTAGAAGGATGACTCCATCTATACCACAAAGTCCAACTGGAGCAAAGAAGTCCTGAGACCTAAACAGTCTGTGGTCAGAACTCAGTTGAAGAGGATGATTATCTCTTTCTCTCTAATTTTCTTGAATTGATGTTGAAGTTTCGATACAGCCTTTTCCTAGGCTGGTGTCCTGAGGTGACTTTATGATATTCTGGTATCCCCATCATCTCTACTTTTGCTCAGAAATGGGCCCTGTAGCTCTAAACTAGGCCCAGAGAGACAGAGAGAGTGAAGCGGGAGTAGAAGATGCACACTGTTTAGCTGCAGAAGCTTCATTTTTACTCCCCTGAAAGTCCTTTTCTCACAGACTGTGCTGCTTAGCACAGGCAGTAAAAGAAAAATAAAACTCTCAGAGTGCTCTCAGAGTTTGCAGCCCTGTAGATGGAAGAGAAAACGGAGAGTATTTCTTTACTTTTAAACTAGCTTCTAGTTCATTAGCCAAGACAAAAGGTTTTTCTCTAGACTGTGGCTTCTTCAGAGGAACTTTTCAACTCTGGTCCGGTACAGAAGACCAACACCTAGAACCCACGCCAGCAAACCCTGGCTTGGAGAGGCACCCCCCCACCCCTTGGATGCTACCTTGCCAGCTCCTAACCTGAAAAAAGCCATACCTACAAGAAAGACTTTAGATTCCAAATCTCTCATCTCTTCAGAGCAACAAGAAGTTTTATTGTTTAATATTATTCATTTTTTTCATGTTTGTGAATACTTTGCTCATTAAATAAACAGCTTTTCCACTTCTCTTGAAGGAAATTTACCTCCTGAACTGGTTGGGGGAGGGATCCCTTAAATCTACTTTCTAAAGAGACCCCTTCAAAAGTTTCCTCCCTAAATTTACCCTAAATCAAGACAGCTGCCAAACCAAGGCTTTTCAAGCAAGATGTGGATTGAGGCACTTGAACCCTGAGGAGGATGACTGCTTTACTCATCCCATGATTACTGGTTAATATTCAGGATATAGTTCTAAGATATGACCAACCCACACTTATACAGAAGCCTGTTCAACATCTCTAAAAATCCAATATATTTTGCTGATTCCAACCTTCACTGTCCAAGCAATGAGATGAACTGTTGGAACCCTAAGGCCTGGGAGTTTTGAACTTTCTGTGCTTTCTGGCACTGGCCCTCAGGAGAACACTGCTTTTGACTTGAGGCCTTAAAGAAGGCTTCCGAATTTGAGTGATAGAGTTGGAATCACTGGTATGTAGTTTGAATAGAAGCGTGTAATATCACATGGTGAAGGGTTTGGAATTTGGGGTTTTAGAATATAGTAATAGGTATGGGACAAGATAGAGATTCTTGGGCAGTGGCTCCTTCCTTCTTGTTCCTTCTTCTTCTTGATTTTAGGTATTAGTTTTTGGTTGGATAGAAAGTACTGCAGTGTGAGTCACAGGTGTTTGGTCATTGGGTCAAAAGTATAAATAATATGGATGTTAGTTTTTAATTGGACAGTTAGGCCTTAAAAGAGCTTGTAACAAGTGAGCCACACCTCCATTTTCTTGCTTTTAGCTTGTTAGCTAGATGTGCTGCAGAACTCACTGTACTTTAGATAAGAATTAATAAACAACTGAGTCTGAACACGAAAATCCTGTCTCTTGTGTTTCAATCTTGACTCTGAGTGAAGGCTGAGGAAAAAAGAAGCCAGACATTAATAATGAGCAACTACACAAGGGTGTTCTGACACTTCTTCAGAATATCAAGTACCACTGCTGACACACACTATACCCTTCTGAACTTTCCTTCTCCCATGTGAGGACAGGGCATATCTTGGAATACAGGATACACACTACTGAGCTACAACCTTAATCTATTCGTTAAACACAATACAGTGACACATTTGAGTAAAAGTTCTTCACAATAACCATAAAAATGACAATTAAAATACAAAGGGGACAATGCTAAGTAAGGTTGCTCAGGCAGACAATAATATGCCCCACGTGGTTTCAGTTAAACAGTAATTAGATGACTGCTCTTTAGAAAGCATTAACTAGTTATGACATTTTCTAATATGCATGTTGATTTTTCTTCTTTAAATTAATCTAATGGAGTCGCTATTTTAAACTCCCCTCCCTTGAATTTCACTTACTAAATTCAGAACAAAAGGTTCTAAAGCTCTCAAAACACACAAATTGCCTTATTTGAAGAACCAGGCCACAACATTCAATAAGCAAATCTACTTTTTTGAGGTAAGAGAGTTACTGAAGAAAGCACACATACAAGATAAATATTCATTGTCAGAGATTTATGCAGCCATGAGAAAACACTGGGAAGTTCAATAATGTAATTACTGGATGTAATTTTTGTTTAGAACTCCTGAGAGAGCACTCCAACTAGCTAGCACACTAGTAATACACAGGGTAGAAATTTACCTATTCTCAGTTTAAAGCTGTTAAACATAAAAGTCTTTGTTCTTTGAGAATAATAAGAGTGTATTTTAGACCAGTTGAAACATATTTTCTCCTAAAGAAAAAACAGAAAACTTTCACAAAACAACTGACAGAACATGCCCAAAATCTCAAAGTGAATCTGCTACAGTCTTGAGTTGTATGGGATGTTTTTTAAACTATATACTAGAATTCCATGGATCACTAGGGGCTTTAACTTTTACATCACCTGTAGTTATTAAAAAGGAAGAAAAATAAAGGGAATATAAAGGAAAGATAACAGAATTTAATTATTTCTTAAAGCACCTTGACCATAGAAAAAACACTGAGAAAACTTAATATTGATATGAGTTTGTCATCAGCCTACTAAATTAAATGAGGGCAACTTCTAAAAGTTTAAAATAGAGAGGATTTTTCAATTGAGAGGATCTAGGTCTAAATTGGCTTCTTATTTGAAAAAAAAAACACCCAAAAAAACAACCAAAAACCCAAACCCAACAAACAAACCTGCTTACTCTAAAAACAGGTGGTTGAGATAATGTTACCCATACAGGAACAGAATGATCTCTTGACACTTTCTAGACGGAGAAAAAAAGGCTTATTAAAAATATTCCTTTGAATGTCTTACTAGGGCATTAAGTTCTATTTAAAGCCTTCCAGAAATGCTGCTACAATCAGATCACTTGAAATTGCTTCTTCCTGACACACTCCAAACCACAAGACCTGATATCACTACACTTCACCATTCATAATCGAACCCTTCAGTAACAACAGCTCTCATGTTTCAGCAAAGTTTCAAAAAGAGATCTAAACAAATAACTATGTGAGGGAACAAAGTCACATTTCAGTTCATCTATGTTATTCTGTATGAGCTATGAAAGCAGTCACC
This sequence comes from Rhabdornis inornatus, assembly GCA_013397075.1. NCBI lineage: Eukaryota > Metazoa > Chordata > Aves > Passeriformes > Rhabdornithidae > Rhabdornis > Rhabdornis inornatus. The sequence goes on from VWZS01000116.1 coordinate 604,958, forward strand.
GCACACTGATACCTGCTTTTGGAACAGACAAAGCTTTCTCAAGTTCCCATGATTTCTCTAGTAATGATTTCTGAAATTGTGAAATGTCTTGATTAAAAAAATCATCACTGAACTTGCGTACGTCTGAGCTTTATTGTACACACTGTCAGCATATAAAGTTAAGTTACAACCAAATGTTACAAAATAACACTGATACAAAATAACATTGATACTCAATTGCATTTCATTTCCTCTCAGGCCGAAATCGTCTCTTGCTATTGGATAGTAACCACTTGTTTGACCATAGGACAAAATGCATACAGCAAGGAAACCTAATATAGTACTCACTGTACAAATCAAGTGCAACAGAAGTCTCACTGATTGCAATATTAAAAATATGATTATGACTGCATAGAAATTTTTAAAGTTTCTCAAATAATAAGAACCTGCATGAACTTAGTCACTAATCTTTCCCATTTAAGCCATTAAGTAAATGCATTACTTATTAACACAAGATACAGGATTATCAAGATAAATGACTGCACATCCTTTATTCTTCAGCATCACTTGCTCAGCTTTCCAATTTTGCAGTAAAATCGCATCTTAGCAGGTAAAACCCATGTATACTTTCCCATAGATGAGTTTGTAACACATTCATGCAAGAAAATTCAACAACTTCAAGTAATTACCATGAAACCAAATAATACACACACACACATCAATAACTTTTTCAGTTAAAAATTAATTTGCAAAACCTTAACAGCACTTGAATGATTTAAGAAAGCTAAATGCATGGTACCTAAAAAAGTACTTTTCTACAGAGTGATCAACCACTGGCTATTAGGCTTGGCCATTCACTGTAAGTCAAACCAAGCTTCCTTTTACCACACACTACACCTGCTTTCCTACTCTTGTTCACCTGAAGTAGCAGGCACAAAAGATGACTGTCTGAGGTAAAGAGGCCAGAAGGGAAAGAAAAGGACTTAACTTTACTGATCTGCAGAAATCATGAGAGCAAAGTATTAGAAAAATCAGATCTTGGAAAGCAGAGAAATTTAAGACTAAGAAAAGGATATTTCTGAGTTCTGGTGCATAGTTCCTCAGAAAAAAATTATATATTTCCTGTTGCTGTTGTGCAACCAATGTTTAGCAGCCAAAAGATGAGAGCATCAATGACAGAGTTATTGGTGACAGAGTAGTAGGGTGCACCTTACTTCAAAATCTGAGAAACACTTTGCAAAATGTACCTAGAGACACAGTGGCTAACACTGCAACAAAGAAAATTTGTTCAACTGTGAATTCTAAAAAGTGAAGAGAAGGTTGCAGTTAGAATCCATTATTCAATGCATATTACTACAAGACAACCTGCAGAGTTCCAAAGCTCTACAGGCATCAGAGCTGATGCAGCAACTCACCCACTAACAATTCACTGATACAAAGCAACGGAAAAAAAGAAGTTTCTCATCTGCGCTTGCCCTGCATATACCAGGTACTGTAAGCTTGAAAATATGCTTTAATATTATTTTTCCACAGAGACATACACATAATGTATACATAAGATAACACCTATATACTTTATATATTTATTTATATTACAATATACTTACAATAATGTGTCTATATAATATAATAGAATATAATGCTTAGATTAAGATATAGCCAAGATTTAAATATTGTTTAAAAGTATGTGTCAATATAGAGATCCTCATTTTTTTAAAAAAAATATACTATAAAGGAGGCTTCATGATGAAAAAAGAAGTACAAATCATATTTAAAAATTACATATAAGTAAAGACAACACTGAATTTAAATATTTACACAGAAGATGATGCAGTATGCTGAGAATTCTGCTCGCTCTTCTAAGCAGTGGTTAAATGAATAAAGATTTATGAAGAAACAATATTTGACAAAAGAAGAATTCCCCAGAACAGAAACTGCAAGCACTGATACAAGGGACCCACACACTCTGTAGAGAAGATCAGTTCAGAGTAAGGAGAGGAATTGGATTCACCCAGCTACTACAAGGGTCATCACAAATCACAACATTGTGTCCAGATGCTACTACAAGCAGAAAGTTTCCAGTGCAAACTGCAGCATCACATAAACATCTGTCATTTCTACCTCCTACAGAGAGACTGCAGCAAGTTTCTATCTTTTGTCCATAGCTAACTTTGTCAAGATTTGTAAGAACTTGTTATACCCTTCTTCAAAAGCTTTTTAAGTCTCATGATGTTAAAAAAATTACTGAACAGCATAACTATGCTTAATTTCTGTTGAAAGAACTGCTTCAAGAGTGAAATTTAAGGCAATAAAGTTTGAAGGGTTTAAGCATCTTAAAAAAAAAAAAAGTTTGTTTCCTTTAGTGCAAAAATCATATTGGTAACATAAAATTAAACCAATGCCCCAGAAGTTTCACCACATTACTTCAGTGATTTTTCAAAAATGTAAGGCTTTACCCAAGTCTTTAGGACAACCTGAGGGCACTTCAGCACTTTGAGCCAGAAAATAAGTTTTCCCAGCTGGTAGGACCTTTCATTAAACTGAAAGCTAGTTTACTTTTTATTACTTTATTAAACATAGGAAAGAGCTACCACAAATACAACACAGAAAGACCCATACAAAACCAGTATAAAAATCAAACAGAGAGCTACAATTTCACAACATTTAGTCTTGAACAACCAACTGGTGGTTTCAGTTCAAGGCAATGTCTCTGGTTGTTCTGGATACCATCTATTCAAATGAAAATATGGTCTATTTATTAAGTATTCTAAAGAAGGAGATGGAATCAGAAAAGTAACTTGTTATACTAATGAAAGAGATCATTCCAAAAAAACCTTGATTTTCATCATTATTGAATGAATTGTCAAAAAGAAAAGTATATTTAGGGTGAGTATCCATGAACACTTCTCTGCAGATGGACATAAGTAATTTCCTGCATGCTGAAACTTAGAGCAACAGCTGAAAACTCAAGCACCAGCTATGCTGCAAAATATCAGACACATTGCATGGAAACTAGCAGCAGATGTAAGAAATTGAGATTCTCAGATTTACTTTCATGGAACATCTTCCTCTCTCCCATCCCCATGTCTCAATTCTCAGATTATTCTACAGCTTATAGCAACAATAGAATGTGGCCCAGTTCTTTCCTTCAACTCTTTCCCCTAACTCTTAAATAGAGGTAGGAGTAGAAAGAAACCTGTGGACTGTCAGCGTCCGCAGTCTGACTAGAGGAGCTCAATACCTGACAAACTGAAACAAAACAAAAATTCCAAAACAAAACAAAAATCAAATGCCTTACACACTTCTGCTACACGGCAACAAAAACACACACTTAGAAGGTGTCATTTTCTGCATCTCCATTCAATCTATGGGTATTGCCATAAAGCAGTAATTACTGAATCTTGAAAGGACAGAAGTGGGCTAACATGAAAAAATATAAGCTAAGATTCCAGTACTCTGTTTGGATTTTGGGACGTAGGGCTGGGCGCTTTTCTGGGTGGGTAATATGAGATTTTTACTTTGCTTTAGCTAGCTTAAATATTTTACACTTGACTAGAAGGTTCATGAATTTCTTTGAAGTAAATATTTTGGCTATACGAAATGTTATGTTAATCAAGTTAAAAGTAAATTTAAAAAAAAAAAACAAAAGCAAGGTGATTAAAATGAATTTAAAGGATATTATAAAGAAAAAAACCAAGATTCATAAAACATTTTTAAAGATCTTACACAGCAAGACTAAACATCAGCCGCAAGTTTTGGGGTTATTAACATCCTATGGATGAATAGGCTGGCCAATATTAAAAGCAACTTGTTTATTAAAGATGTAAAAACTGAAACTTTGTTATAGCCTTTATCGGGCAAGGACCAACAAAACTACATATTATAGAATCACAAAAGAAGGGCCACATAAATCGGTAAGATCCAAACCCATAAAAGTTCTGACATTTTCTGTAACACTATTAACCCTACAAAACTGTTACTGAGTCTTGTTTTTATGATCAGAACAAACGGAAAAGCTCCACACTTTTGTCAGTTACTTCCTGATGACCAAAGAAACAAGAAAATCAAGGCCCATATTTCTTAAACTTCAGTATTTTTCTCAAGGGAAAAGTGGTCACACCATCACTTGAAACTATAATTAAGGAAACTCAGGCTTGTACTTCACATGTATCCCAAGGGGTTTTCTGGCAGGAAGATATTAACTGATAATTCTCTCTTTACAACAAAGTAATACTAGTCTGCTAATCTATGAAGATTAAATATGCATGTTGGGGTGATACAGTTTTTTCAATGACCAGCTGATCAAGGTATATGACAGTTATCAACTCTCAGCAGCATTAGACATCAGTGGAGACTCCAGTGATAGGAACAGATGCATACAGAAATCACTGTAGCTGTATAACCATGCTCTGAATTAAACCAAGCATGTGCTCTGATGCTACATTTCTCAAGAGACTACAGATGTCCAGAGCTAGTTTTGATGAAAGTATCATAACTAGAGTAAAATATTAATTTTAAAAATTATACTTCATTATGCAGTCCTGACTACTTCTAAAGCTATTATGCTATAGCATGTAAATCAAGCTATTTTAATTATCTAAATTAGCCATTAAAAATTAATGACCACTAAAAAAAAAATTATTTTTCAATAATCATAGAACATCCTGAGTTAGAAGGGACCCACAAGTATCATTGAGTCCAACTCCCAGCTCTCCCCAATAATAACATTGTTTCACTTGAAATTTATATTCCTCTTAGAACACAACATCCAATTCCATATATAGTTAGCTTTTTCAATAATCACCACGGCTATTAAAATGTTTTTTAATATATTAAAGCAGTAAGAAATTATTTATTTCATCCACCAGCTCCAAAATAATACGAGACTTAGAACTCCAAAATTTAAGTCACAGTGAGAAAGCTGTTGAAACGAAATTTTGAATATGCTTCTTGTCTTTCCCTCGCACCAGGTGGTAATGGAAGAACAAAAAGGTTGGCTTAGTGCAGATCTAGGTATGCTTTAAAAAAGGAAAAAAATACTAACAAGCTGGTGAAGATGTGCTGTATCACTCAATTCACTTGCTTGGCAACAAGAAAGCTCAGCCAATTCTCCTGTTCTATATGCTCCGATTTCTGACAATAGGGATTGAGAGACGGTATGGCAAACCCCAATATTCTCAAGAGAGTGCATCTGTATTGATGACACACATAATGTAATATGGAAATACAGCTTTAGTAACATTCTTCTTTGAAGACTTTAAGACTTATATTTTGTTCTTGAAGTTTATAGCATAAAAATAGCTCATTGTAAACCTATTTCACCTGGCAATTATGAGCAAAGTTAGTACTCGAAATGCTTCCCCTTCTCACTTTATTTTAGAACTAATGATGAAGTCATGCCTGCTACTTACAAGTCAGACAAAAAAGACTCATTTTACTGAGGGATATTTACCAGGTTATTCTCCATTGGCAGTTTATCTGAACAGGCAGATTACACATTCCTTAGGCATCAAGTTCAGAATGAGTACATTGACACTTGTATTTTATGCTACCATCACCATGGCAAATGTTTGTTTTCAACCGCAATTTGTTGTCAAACTGTTTTTGCCACTGTATTGAATTTCAGTTTAAGAAAATCCCATAACCAAAGCAATTTTGTCATTAGGAGACTAAATACTTCTTCTGTAATTACTTTGAAACATTTGAAAATTATGCCAGTACTATAATATTTAAAACTGTGGTTCTGCAACAATTCTCAGCTTATGGCAGCCTGAGAACAGTTGTGACCTTTCATGACTTTGGAAAAAGTATGCTACATTTCTATACTCCTCCCATCTACACTCTCAGAATGCCAAGACACATACTATGAAGTAAAAAACCAAGACAGACTCCTTTTTTGCTTGTTTGCTTTTTTAATACAGCTCAATACTTTGTACTTCTCTTTTTACTACAGATTTCACAGCTTACAGCTTGTTTCTTTCAAGATGTTTGCTGCATCTTGCTTGTCAATGAACATTCAGGAAAACACTGCATGTTATTCTAAAAAAATAAATAATGCAACCCCTATCCTTCAGCTCCTTTGACTTCCAACTTTGGTGTTTATATTTGCCAGTTCTCCCGTATGTAATGTGGCTATTTTAAACCTTTTTTACCTTCTTACTACCTACAGGAATCCCTTCTTGCTTAGCTACACCACTCACTGAGTTCTGTTTCTAGACATACTATTACATTAACATAAGAGGAGCCCCACGGATATGTTATCACAAAAATGCATTTTCTTTCATTTACCAATGTAAGTGTAATATTCCAGCACTTCAGACTAAACACCTTCCCTTCCCTCAAAATCTAGCATACGTAATAGAGAGTAATAGAAGACTGTGAATAGTATGAAGATGAATCAGGTATTTTAAGTTTTCATAACTGAGGAACTTAAGAATTTTAAATAAAAACATGTATTATGCAACAATTAAAACACAATATATTGCAGCCAAATATTGAATGCATAAAAAAATTAGGCAGACTCAGAAAAGACAAATTCAGAGAAAATAAATCCATCAAGAACTATTAAATTATTTTTTTTAAAAATTCCCACTTTTGGCTCAGGAATATGGAAATGACTGAATGAAGGAAGAGAATCTGAGCACTGCTCTTTATGCATCACCTGATCTCAGCATGAGACAGGGTCAGAACACTTTTGATTCTTACATTCATAAAATCATAGAATGTTTTGGGTCACAAGGCACCTTTAAAGATCATGTAGTTCTGATCCCCCTGCCATGGGCAGGGACATCTTCAGCTAGATCACGTTACTCAAAGACCAACCCAACTTCACCTCGAACACTTCCAGGGATGGGGCAGCTACAACCTCTCTGGAAAACCTGTTCCAATGTCTCATCACCCCCAGAGTAAAACATATCTTCCTCAATCCAAACCTACCCTTTTTCAGCTTAAAACTGCTGCCCCTTGTGCTGTTATGGCAGGCAGATCTTGGTAAAAAGTCTGTCTTTCTGACAAGATCCCATTGTATATCTGGAAGGCTCCCAGATCCTTCTCTTCAGCAGTTTGAATAACCCCAACTCTCTCAACCCGTCCTCATACAAGATGTGTTTCAGTTCTCTGATCATTTTCATGGCCCTCTTCTGTACCAGCTCTAATAGATCCATGTCTGTCTTCTAGTGGGGATCCCAGCGAAGGACATGTTACTATGGATGGGGTCTCACAACAGTGGCAAAGAGGGAGAGAATCACATCCCTTGAACATCTGGCCTTGTTTGTTTTTATGCAGCTCAGGATACAATAGGCTTCCTGGGCTGCAAGTGTACATTGTCAGTGCATATCCCATTTTTCATCTACTAATAACCCCCAAGTCTTTCTCCAGAGAGCTGTTCTCAATCCATTATTTCAACACACAATCTACACTGAGACTAAGGATTGCCCCACCACAGGTGCAGGACCTTCCACTCAGCCTTGCTGAAGTAAAATGAGGTTCACATTGGCCCACTTCTCAAGCCTGCCAAGACCCTCTGGACAGCATCCTTTCCCTGAAGCACATCAACTGCACCACTCATTTTGGTGCCATCTGAAAATCTGCTAAGGGTGTACACAATCCCACAACATCCTTAGTAAAGATACTGACAGTACTGGTCCCAGTACAGACCCCTGAGGGACATCATTCATTACTGATCTACATTTGGAGATTGAATCATTGATGGCAACTCTGAATGTGGCCATCCAGCCACTTCCCTATTATCCATAAAATCTGTATCTCTCCAAGGCTACTGTGAGGGACTATGCCAAAACCCCTTACAACAAGTCATGGCAGACGAAGTAGATTATATCAGCAGCTCTTCCTTTACCTACTGATACAGTCACTCCACCACAGAAGGCCACTGGATAAGTCAGGCATGATTTGCCCTCTGTGAAGACATGTTTGGTGTACATTTGGGACAACATGTTTGCTGTCTCCAACCACCTCTGTAACCATATGCCTGGACATAGCTGGCAGGAGGTTGTTCCATGATTGTACCAGACACAGAAATGAGGCTGACTGGCTGGTAGTTCTCAGGGGCCCACTTACTACCTTTTTAAAAAAAAAATCGGTGTGATATTTAGCTTTTTCCAATCACTGAGTGACAACAGGCAATCTAATCAATTTTTTTCCTGTTTAAAGAATTGGGTAGAATGCTTCAAAGTCCTCATCAAACTCTGACCCAGAATGACAGCCACATCTAAACAATATATTGAGTCTATGAACTGCAAGTCCGAAAACGAGTGACAGTCATACAAGAGCAGTTAATAGAGGGAAAGGGAAGAGAAAGCCTTGAAGACAGGCTGAAGCTGGATGCAGACAAGTGGGAAAATGTACAAGAAATCAGGAAATCAAGAAATTTGTCAAGATACTGACAAATTGCATAATTACTAGTCACAGTGATGTGAAAGTATCTGGCCAAAGAGAGCGATGCCTTAGTAGCTCACATTACTACAGAGTATGAAACAGAGTGGCAAGGCTCATTATGTTTTTTAAGTACCCCAATAAGAACACTGGATTTCATTGCCATTAAGAACTATTTTGGAGCCCATAGCATACCCCTACAAATGACTCAAAACTCTCCAGCTTCACTATTGCCAGGCAACAGACTGTTCCACTGAACAGAAGTCATTGCTCCAGGTTATTTTGGACGGATGAACTCCAAATTCCCCATAATTCAGGCCATGTCACCACTCATCTTCAAGAAAAAGGCTTGAACTTGTGTTGCAAGGTGATGAAATCCGATGACTTTTGCTTAAAACAAGTAAAAAATCTTGGAACAAGTATACAAAAAATACAAACAATATTTTTCAGTGTTTTAAAACCAAATCATCTAATTCACGTTTGTACGGGGCGAACATCTCCATCATCATGTAACAAAATTAGTCTAAGATATATAATTAAGGTAGATATGAGTTTGACCTATTACTTTGTTTTCCCATCAGAAAAAAGCGAATTTTTCTGAGGGACAAAAACCCAACCAACCAACCAAAAAAACCCAAAAAACAGAAAAACCCACAAAAACAAAAGAAAAACACCAAAACCAACCAACAAGACAAAACAATTTAGCCTACCAAAAGGAAATAATTTTGCAAACTGTATATTTTTCTTAGAATCAACTAGTAGTAAAATCAGTTCCTTTCACATAGTCCCTCATATTGTCAATTAACACATCTAGACAAATTGAAGGACCTGAAAGTAAGCTTCAAAAAGGCAAAAGATACCTTATTTTAAAAAGGGGCTGGGGACTTTGAATCCTTTGAACTTGCATCTGTAACTCTCACAGCATAAGCCTTGAAAAAAGGCAAGGATACTCTGCAGTATCTGCTTTTCCCCAAGACCACAGGGGCTAAATTCAGGAAGTTGCCACCTGTAACACTCCAGTCTATCCCCTTCCACAGGGAACCATGTCCAAAACAACAACTGACAGAGCAGAGAAGAAATACTCAGTGCACAACTAGCTTGGTAAAAGGCTATGACAGGTACTGATCTCATAGCAAGGCACGTATTAGTAGATCCCTGAATGTTCAAGCAACCACAGTGGTTTTTATGTAGCCTGCTGTTTGTCTACCTCTTAATTAAACAACTGTTTAAAGACCTGGTTTTAATGATCAGAAACAACTGGATGAGAAGATTAAAACTCCCTTCTGTACCTTTAATTATGCCTTTGACTGACACTTTGTACACCTTAATGAAATTTTATGGAACCACAGATTGGTGTAGACTTTAAGAGACCTCTGGAGAGCATCTGGTCCCATCATCCTGCTCAGGCAGGGCCACCCACAGAAAGTTGTCCAGTAGCATGTCCAGACAGTTTCTGAACATCTCCAAAGAGGAAGAGTCTGCAGGTTCTCTGGGCAACCTGCGACAGTACTCAGTCACTCTCACAGTAAAAAAATTATTTTCATCATTGACATTGAAGTTTTCCCTCAGGACAGAAAAGGAAAGAATGTGAGAACTTCTCTGCTTTGCCTGGCTTTTTGACCATATGCAACATATAACCCTAAGTATGGTACTTAGTAGGATCAGTTTTTTAACTTTTAACTGAAAATCACAACAAAAAACCCCAAACACACTTATACATCTTGCTAGGTTTACAGTAGACTCTCAGTAACAAAGGTTATGAATGGTAGACCAAAATATAGTATTTACAAGATGATTTTAATGTTTTTCTTCCCAATGCGAATTTTTTCTCTTTTGGAATTTAGAATCCATTTGACAAAATAACAACAACAACAACCCAACAAAAACCACAACTCCCCGCATTTCTCAAAATTTTCTATAAATTAACAATTTGTTATAATTCTAAACTAAGTATTTTTCTGCTTTATGATTTCATTTACTACTCAAAAACTAAAGAAAAAAGTGCTTAAATATCTCACAGTGGAAATAACTAGGAAAACCACTGTTCATGGAACAGAAACATGACACAAATACAAAAACAGTTATTTATTGTTATTTTTTATTGTGATTTTTTTATTGTGATTTTTAAAGTTTTTTTCCTAGAAACTCAACTGGCTTGACTGAAGGGGTTTGATTGAAGGACAAAGTAACTTCTTTCCCCTAACAAAGTTAGAGCACCTGAATCAATGTATGGGATGAATTCTTCACTCAGTCTTCTCCTTAAAATTTTCTGGACATCCTCCATACAGCTAATTTCTAACACCTACTTCTACTGTTCATTTGTGGCAAATGATCTACTTATGGAGAGTTCAGCTTATTTTCAAGACACTTCACACTGGCAAGCTCATGTACTGCAGAAAAGAAATACCAGTCTGCAGATATTGAGGTAGCAGAGCTGTTTGTTTTTCAAAAGGTTTCCTGTAATGATGCCTGGGAATAACAAAAGAAAATAAAATAATAACTTCAAATAAAAACCAGCAAACCTGAGGAAATTAGTCCTGACCAACTCAGCTTATTCTATTTAGGTGGCAAGCAAAGTTTAGATCTTAGCATATTTGCAATTTTCTATTTAATAACCATTCTTTCCTTGAAATCTTAATACAGCATTAAGGACTGCATATCATGTTCTTCACTTTCCTTCACATTTTACCATGTCTCCCATTCCCACACTGTAGAATCAGGAAGTTTCATCGGACAGAAGGAGAGATAAGTAAGAGAAGGAAATTACAACTAATCTCCTGCATTCACAAAGCTTGTTCTTTCTCCATAAGATCAAGTCCTGGGTGAGAAATAGTACCTTATTGACAAAGGAAAGGAAAAAGTGTCAGAATACTTATAGGGGTGGAGCACCTCTTCTATGGGGAAAGGCTGACAAAAATGGGGGTTGTTCAGTCGGAAGAAAAGAAGGTTCTGGGGAGACCCTTATAGCACCTTCCAATAACTAAAGGGGCTATAAGAGACTTGAAGAGGAACTTTCCACAAGGGCATGCAGTGATAGGGCAGTGGGGAATGGCCTTAATATGAAAGAAAGTAGGTGTAGATTAGACACAAGAAATAGTGTTTTTTACAATGAGGGTGGCAAAATACTGGAACAGATTGCCCAGAGAGGTGGTGGATGCCTCATCCCAGGAAACATTCAAGGCCAGGTTGGATGGGACTCTGAGCAACCTGATCTAGTTGAAGATGTCCCTGATCATTGCAGAGGGGTTGAACTGCATGACTTCAAAAGGTTCCTTTTCTATGTTTATATGATTCACTGTTGCCACAAAAATTATGGAAACAGACATAACACCTACTGGGAGCAGGGTGGGAGAGAGTGGGCAATGAAGAGGAATTCAATGGTCACAAAATGTAGTCTAGTTAACATACAAAACACTGTAGGACTAAGGCTTGGCTTGTCCAGGACCATACTTGTGATTCATTGCTCTTTTTTCATCCCCAAGTTACCAATCTCAATCTCTTTATTTTCCAAAAGACATCATATACAAGCACAGGTAGGGTCAATATAACCAACAAAGATGATATTCAGAATCTCTTGCTCTAATACCTGCTAGTGTGTACTGAATAGTAGTACACCATTAGTAAGCAGAGAAAAAACCTACACGCAGAAAGGTTTCTCCAGCACCACCAAATCTAAGCTGTTCCCAAAGCAGACTTCCTACAGAGCCCCCCACCAAAGTAGAGACTGCTAAGAAGACCTTCAACCAGCATCTCTCTATCAAGAAAAGAGTGTTCCAAGGTAAACGGGACTGCAGTTGCTCAGCTACAGGTAACCAAAACTTCTCTTTGAACCGCTACAGCTAAACACAAGGTCAAGATTTTAATTCTGATTACCCAGATTAATGCTTGTGTGACACTCCTTAAACAAGCCAGGTTTAGCGCATCTAACTCAGCTCTTAGCATTTCAATATGCCATTCCATGCTGAGAAGTATCATAGGAGACAAAATTCTCCCAATAGCAAATTTCTTACTGCTAAACTATGTCAGTAATTATGTCTCCTCAAAAGCATTTCAGTTAAAGAGAACAATCTTTTGCTCAGTTAAACTTTTGTCATCTCAGCATATGATGATAAAAAGACAAACCATTTAAGAGACAATATGATACTAATGTTTGCTTATGCAGACTGGACAGCATGAAACATTACGTGTTTTTTCTAACAGTTTTATAGTTAAACTGTGCCTATAGTCAGGCAGTTGTTGAGAAGAGTTTATTGTAACTACCACAATAGAAGACTTTTACTTCTATGACTTAAACCCAAGCTTAGGTAAGTAGTTATCAAGCTGACAAATCTAACTCCTACCTAAATCAAGTTTTATCTGAAACACTGGAAGTTGGCAAATTCTACATAAAGAGTTGTCCTTATGGGACACTGCAGAGACATTGCAGAGTCTGTAAAACTAAGCTCAGTTATGAAGCCTAGAGCATTTTAATAACTTCTTTCCCAGCTATTAGACCAGCATAACCAAACAGGCATTTCATAGTACGTATCAAAAGTTCAGCAGCAAGTACTGAAGTACAGTCACCAGTTGGTTTTATCTTTTTATTTTAAAGCAAGCCACAGAAACTATGTGCAAGCACACTTTATTCCACTCAATCTCTTTGCAGAACTCCAACTTCTAAGGGAACAACTTTATGAACTAGTGCAGAACGCAATGGGTAGTTCCATATGAATGCATGCCAGGACACAAGATATCCTAGCTCACATATTGCCACTCCTCATTCTACATCGCCCAAAAGGAGATTAGGAACACTGCCTGGTTGGAAAAAGCTTTTTTGTGCTGTTTTTCAAACATATCAAAGCTCTAACAATAAAGTCTCATGTTCACTTCTGGAGCCTACGTGTCTTTAGTAAGACGGAGGACAGAAATATTTAAGTATAGTTTATCAAATACAAACAGCTCCTTTTCAACTGATGCAACTGGTAATATTAATTCAGTATTTAGCAAAAACGTCATCTACTTTAAAATCTGAATTTTAGTGGTAAGTGTAAGATATTTCCTCACAGCTAAGGGTTTAACATTCATTACAGAAAATTCTGAAGAAAGTGTTAGTCTAAAATCATCTGGTACTCTTGTAATAGTAAAAAAAAACAACCAAACAACTGAACCAAAGCTGCAAACAACCACCACAAACAAAACAAAAAAACCCTACAAACAAGCAAAACCCCAAAACTTTGTCAGATCACTCACCCGCAACGCTGGTAATGGTAACAGGAACTCCTTGAACTTGAACACCTGCAGCACTCAGGTTGGCAACACTTACTGTTTGAAGATTAGGTACTGAAGCAAGCTGGGCAGCATTCAGAGTGATGGGGGTACCAGCAACAGCCACCGGAGCAATCTGGGCAATGGTTGTACCACCACTTGAAGACACAGGGGTAATGGTTAGTTGTTGGGGTAACCCAGCATTTTGAACTTGCAGGTTTGAAAGGCTTTGCAGATTCTGAACCTGCACAGTTTGCCAGCTGATCTGTCCTGATGGTGTTAAAGTCGGAGCCCTGATGAGCACCTGAGTTGGGCTCACTGCCTGCAGCTGAACATTCTGCAGAGGCTGCTGCTGGATGGTCTGTATAGTCTGCCCTGACTGGAGCTGAAATGACTGTGGAGGAATGGCCTGAATAATCTGCTGTTGAGGCTGCTGGATCTGTATCTGCTGCAGAATAGGCTGACCTACGATCTGGACCTGTTGAAGGGAACCTGACTGATCCTGAACGTTCTGTAGTCCATTGGACTGAAGCTGACTGGAGCTCTGGGCTTCGGAGTCTGTAGCAGTTGTTTGAGGTTCTTCAGTCGCCTGTTCTGAACTGCTGCCTGCTGTGCTTGTGTATTGGCCTGTTTCTGCAGAGCTTACCAGTGTGTCACTGCTAGTCAGAGATGTCGAGGCAGTGGTTGTAGCTGTGGAAGATGAGGAAGGAGACTCTGGCATGGTACTACCAGAGGCAGAAGTGACAGGTGTAGACGCCAGCTGATTTCCATTGGAAACGCTACTCTCAGTAGACTGCCCAACTTGTCCCGAACTTCCTCCAGTGGCAACGTTGTTAATCACAGGCAAAGCCAGGGTTACCCCACCAATGTTTATAGGTAACGTTGTTACAACTTGCGCCTGAGTACCAGGAATAGTCTGCAGTTGCAGCGGTATGGAAACACCAGGCCTGATTTGGACTGGAACTGTCTGATTTGCTAGATTTTGAGCAATAACATTTCCCGAAGCTGTCCTGTTTGCAGTTGTGAGGATAGCTTGATTATTCCCTGCAGGAATAAGCTGAATTTGACCCTGTATGTCTTGTAGACCAGTAGCGCTGGATGGATTGATTTGACCTTCCGTTGTCTGAATCTGTGGAATCACTTGGTACTGGACACTACCGCTTGGATTCTGTACTTGAATGACTTGGAATTGTCCAGGGGTCGTTGTAGAAGAATTGCCCGATTTGGTTTTTGAAGGAGATGTACTTCCATTGTTACTGCTGGAGGGACTTGCTGCACTTGAGGCAACAGAAGATCCTTGTTGAGGAACATTATTTTCTTTTGAAGCAGGAGGAGTAGCAGCAACGAGCTGCCAAGCATTTCCAGCAAGCTGAGTTGTTACCAATTCCAACTGCTGTGGCTGATTCTGAAGCTGCACCAAACCTTGATTTGGGTCTATAATAATCTGCTGCTGTCCAGTTCCTTGATTCTCACCAGGAGTTCCTATTTTGCTGCAAGTGGCTGCTAGCAAAGCAAGAGGTGAAGGCTGAGAATCCTATCCATAAAAAGAGAAAACAGAAAGGATTCAGGAGAAGAGTGCAAGTATGAACCATCAGAAGTCAGCATTAGGGTTTGCACAGGAAGCCAAAGGGAAAAAAAAAAGGTGCTTCTGCACAGAGACCAATGATACAGCGCTGAATAAGGAAGTGTGAATTGCTGTAAATAATCTTTAAATATAGTGTTCCTAGAAGTCCCTAATTATCAATAATTATATGACAGCTAAGACCTCAACTGCATCATCAATTCAGTCTTCCCCCCCCAAAAAAAATAAAGAAAAAAATGCCAAAATGCTTCTATTACATGGAAAGCAGCTGATCACTGCAAAATGCAATCAAACAAACATGTCCAGGCAGTAAAAACATTGCATCCAACCAACTGTGTTTCATCCAACCCAAAGAAAGATGCCCTGAGCAGGAAATGCTGTTAGCTGAACATTTCATTTTAAATGCTAATAGTTTAGGCACTTCCCTATTCGGGTGTGTGTTCTTTACCTGTGAGCCTCCAGTTTTCCCTTTTTTATTATTATTGTTGTTATTCTCTGCCTCGGGAGATTTCTCTCCCTCTGTGGGCATAGTTTCCTCCTTCTTTAGATCTGCAAAAATATCAAGTGTAACAGGTTAATTATTCACCTTCATTTATACAATAACAAAACCTACGAGCATATCCTTTTTGGTTCCCAGCTTGTCGCTTTTGCCTCTTCATAAAAACAACAGTACAAATCATTATTACAAAAGAACGAGTCCTAAGAAACGTGGTTTGAAACCCAACCCATGGGGGCTGGAGAGTTAACACCCAGAAAGGGGAGGTTTGGTTTCCTCTCCCAGAGACAGCAGGAAAAAACCACCCACAACCCTCCTCCTCCTCCTGCCCCCTAAAGCATCGACGGCCACGGAGTGGCCGCCGATGCTTTAGGGGGCAGGAGGAGGGTTGTGCATGGGAGGGAAAGAGGGAGGAAAAGAGGAATGAAGGAGGGAAGGATGTGCACAGGAGGGAGGGTTAGCGAAGAAAGGGGGAATGGAGGAGGGAGGTACGGAGGAGGCAAACCGGAGGGGCAGGCAGGAGAGGAAGAGAAGAAAGGGGGCATAAGAGGAAGCAACACGGATGGGCGGAGGGGCAGCGAGAGAAGAACGGGGTAAGAAGGGGGA